>CAWUFW010001760.1:1762500-1780000 GCA_963921515.1 Calotriton arnoldi | reverse complement strand
CTCGCAATCTCTCTCTCAATCTCTCTCTCAATCTCTCTCTCAATCTCTCTCAATCTCTCAATCTCTCTCTCTCTCTCAATCTCACTCTCTCTCTCAATCTCTCTCTCAATCTCTCTCTCAATCGCTCTCTCAATCTCTCTCTCTCGCAATCTCTCTCTCGCAATCTCTCTCTCTCGCAATCTCTCTCTCTCGCAATCTCTCTCTCGCAATCTCTCTCTCGCAATCTCTCTCTCTCGCAATCTCAACATATCTCTCAATCTCAATCTCTCTCTCACTCTCTCTCTCAATTCTCTCTCTCAATCTCTCTCTCTCTCAATCTCTCTCTCTCTCAACTCTCTCTCTCTCTCAATCTCTCTCTCAATCTCTCTCTCTCAATCTCTCGCAATCTCGCTACCTCGCTCTCGCAACCTCGCTCAATCTCTCTCCCTCGCAATCTCTCGCTCTCCCTCTCTCCCTTGCAATCTCTCACTCTCCCTCTCTCTCAATGTCTCTCTCAATCTATCTCTCTCTTTCAATCTCTCTCTCTCTTTCAATCTCTCTCTCTCAATCTCTCTCTCCCTCCCTCTCTCTCTCTCTCTCTCTCTCTCAATCTCTTTCTCAATCTCTCAATCTCTCTCTCAATCTCTTTCTCTATCTCTCTCAATCTCTTTCTCTATCTCTCGCAATCTCTCTCTCTCGCAATCTCTCTCTCGCAATCTCTCTCTCTCGCAATCTCTCTCTCTCTCAAAATCTCTCTCTCGCAATCTCTCTCTCTCGCAATCTCTCTCTCGCAATCTCTCTCTCTCTCAATCTCTCTCTCTCTCTCAAAATCTCTCTCTCGCAATCTCTCTCTCTCGCAATCTCTCTCTCTCAATCTCTCTCTCAATTCTCTCTCTCAATCTCTCTCAATCTCTCTCTCTCTCGCAATCTCTCTCTCTCGCAATCTCTCTCTCTCGCAATCTCTCTCTCGCAATCTCTCTCTCGCAATCTCTCTCTCGCAATCTCTCTCTCAATCTCTCTCAATCTCTCAATCTCTCAATCTCTCTCTCTCTCTCAATCTCACTCTCTCTCTCAATCTCTCTCTCAATCTCTCTCTCAATCTCTCTCGTCTCTCTCTCAATCTCTCTCTCAATCTCTCTCTCTCGCAATCTCTCTCTCTCGCAATCTCTCTCTCGCAATCTCTCTCTCTCGCAATCTCAACATATCTCTCAATCTCAATCTCTCTCTCAATTCTCTCTCTCAATTCTCTCTCTCAATCTCTCTCTCTCTCAATCTCTCTCTCTCTCAATCTCTCTCTCTCTCTCAATCTCTCTCTCTCAATCTCTCTCTCTCAATCTCTCGCAATCTCGCTACCTCGCTCTCGCAACCTCGCTCAATCTCTCTCCCTCGCAATCTCTCGCTCTCCCTCTCTCCCTTGCAATCTCTCACTCTCCTCTCTCTCAATGTCTCTCTCAATCTATCTCTCTCTTCAATCTCTCTCTTTCAATCTCTCTCTCTCTCAATCTCTCTCTCCCTCCCTCTCTCTCTCTCTCTCTCTCTCTCAATCTCTTTCTCAATCTCTCAATCTCTCTCTCAATCTCTTTCTCTATCTCTCTCAATCTCTTTCTCTATCTCTCGCAATCTCTCTCTCTCGCAATCTCTCTCGCAATCTCTCTCTCTCGCAATCTCTCTCTCTCTCAAAATCTCTCTCTCGCAATCTCTCTCTCTCTCAAAATCTCTCTCTCGCAATCTCTCTCTCTCGCAATCTCTCTCTCTCGCAATCTCTCTCGCAATCTCTCTCTCAATCTCTCTCAATCTCTCTCAATCTCTCTCGCTCTCGCAATCTCTCTCTCTCGCAATCTCTCTCTCGCAATCTCTCTCTCTCGCAATCTCTCTCTCGCAATCTCTCTCTCTCGCAATCTCTCTCTCGCAATCTCTCTCTCGCAATCTCTCTCTCGCAATCTCTCTCGCAATCTCTCTCGCAACCTCTCTCAATCTCTCTCTCTCTCTCAATCTCTCAATCTCTCTCTCTCTCTCAATCTCTCTCTCTCTCTCTCTCAATCTCTCTCTCAATCTCTCTCTCAATCTCTCTCTCAATCTCTCTCTCTCGCAATCTCTCTCTCTCAATCTCTCTCTCTCGCAACTCTCTCTCTCACAATCTCTCTCTCTCGCAATCTCTCTCTCTCGCAATCTCTCTCTCTCGCAATCTCTCTCTCGCAATCTCTCTCTCGCAATCTCTCTCTCTCGCAATCTCAACATATCTCTCAATCTCAATCTCTCTCTCAATTCTCTCTCTCAATCTCTCTCTCTCTCAATCTCTCTCTCTCTCAATCTCTCTCTCTCTCTCAATCTCTCTCTCTCAATCTCTCTCTCTCAATCTCTCTCTCTCAATCTCTCGCAATCTCGCTACCTCGCTCTCGCAACCTCGCTCAATCTCTCTCCCTCGCAATCTCTCGCTCTCCCTCTCTCCCTTGCAATCTCTCACTCTCCCTCTCTCTCAATGTCTCTCTCAATCTATCTCTCTCTTTCAATCTCTCTCTCTCTTTCAATCTCTCTCTCTCTCAATCTCTCTCTCTCCCTCCCTCTCTCTCTCTCTCTCTCTCTCTCAATCTCTTTCTCAATCTCTCAATCTCTCTCTCAATCTCTTTCTCTATCTCTCTCAATCTCTTTCTCTATCTCTCGCAATCTCTCTCTCTCGCAATCTCTCTCTCTCGCAATCTCTCTCTCTCGCAATCTCTCTCTCTCGCAATCTCTCCCTCTCAATCTCTCTCTCGCAATCTCTATCTCGCAATCTCTATCTCGCAATCTCTCCCTCTCAATCTCTCCCTCTCTCTCAATCTCTCTCTCGCAACCTCGCTCTCGCAACCTTGCTCTCACAACCTCGCTCTCAATCTCTCTCGCTCTCCCTCTCAATTTCTCGCTCTCCCTCTCTCTCGCTCTCAATCTCAATGTCTCTCTCAATCTCTCGCTCTCAATCTCAATGTCTCTCTCAATGTCTCTCTCATTCTCTCTCTCATTCTCTCTCTCAATCTCTCTCTCAATCTCTCTCTCAATCTCTCTCTCTCAATCTCTCTCAATCTCACAATCTCTCTCTCAATCTCTCACAATCTCTCTCTCTCAATCTCTCACAATCTCTCTCTCACAATCTCTCTCTCTCAATCTCTCTCTCTCAATCTCTCTCTCTCAATCTCTCTCTCTCAATCTCTCTCGCAATCTCTCGCAATCTCTCTCTCACAATCTCTCTCTCTCAATCTCTCTCTCTCAATCTCAATCTCTCAATCTCTCTCAATCTCTCAATCTCTCTCTCTCTTTCAATCTCTCTCTCGCAATCTCTCTCTCGCAATCTCTCTCTCGCAATCTCTCTCTCTCAATCTCTCTCTCACAATCTCTCTCTCACAATCTCTCTCTCAATCTCTCTCTCAATCTCTCTCTCTCGCAATCCTCTCTCTCGCAATCTCTCTCTCTCTCAATCTCTCTCTCTCAATCTCTCTCTCAATCTCTCTCTCGCAATATCTCTCTCGCAATATCTCTCAATCTCTCAATCTCTCAATCTCTCAATCTCTCGCAATCTCTCGCAATCTCTCGCAATCTCTCGCAATCTCGCAATCTCTCGCAACCTCTCAATCTCTCGCAACCTCTCAATCTCTCGCAACCTCGCTCTCAATCTCTCTTGCAATCTCTCGCTCTCCCTCTCTCTCCCTCTCAATCTCAATGTCTCTCTCAATGTCTCTCTCAATCTATCTCTCTCAATCTCTCTCTCTCAATCTCTCTATCTTTCAATCTCTCGCTCAATCTCTCCCTCTAAATCTGTTTCTCTCTCTCTCTCAATCTATCTCTCTCGCTCTCAATCTCTCTCTCGCTCTCTCTCTCTCTCTCAATCTCTCTCTCTCTCGCTCTCAATCTCTCTCGCTCTCAATCTCTCTCGCTCTCAATCTCTCTCGCTCTCTCTCAATCTCTCTCGCTCTCTCTCAATCTCTCTCGCTCTCTCTCAATTTCTCTCGCTCTCAATCTCTCTCGCTCTCTCTCAATCTCTCTCGCTCTCTCTCAATCTCTCTCGCTCTCTCAATTTCTCTCGCTCTCTCACTCTCACAATCTCTCACTCTCTCTGACAATCTCTCTCTGAATCTATCTCTCTCTCTCTATCTCTCTCAATCTCTATCTCTCTCTCTCAATCTATCTCTCTCAATCTATCTCTCTCTCTCAATCTATCTCTCTCTCTCAATCTATCTATCTCTCTCAATCTATCTCTCTCAATCTATCTCTCTCAATCTATCTCTCTCAATCTATCTCTCTCAATCTATCTCAATCTCTCTCTCTCTCTCTCAATCTCTCTCTCCATCTCTATCTCTCTCAATCTCTATCTCTCTCTCTCTCAAGCTCCCTCTCTCTCAATCTTGATCTCTCTCAAGCTCTCTCTCTCTCAATCTCTCGTAATCTCTCTCAATCTCTCTCTCGCAATCTCTCTCTCAATCTCTCTCTCTCAATCTCTCTCTCTCTCAATCTCTCTCTCTCAATCTCTCTCTCTCAATCTCTCTCTCTCAATCTCTCTCTCTCAATCTCTCTCTCTCAATCTCTATCTCAATCTCTCAATCTATCTTTCAATCTCAATCTCTCAATCTCTCTCGCAATCTCTCTCGCAATCTCTCTCGCAATCTCTCTTGCAATCTCTCTTGCAATCTCTATCTCAACATATCTCATAATCTCTCTCTCTCTCAATCTCTCTCTCTCAATCTCTCTCTCTCAATCTCTCTCTCTCTCTCTCTCTCAATCTCTCTCATTCAATCTCTCTCAATCAATCTCTCTCAATCTCTCTCTCTCAATCTCTCTCTCGCAATCTCGCAACCTCGCTCTCGCAACCTCGCTCTCAATCTCTCTCTCTCTCAATCTCTCTCCCTTGCAATCTCTCGCTCTGCCTCTCTCCCTCGCAATCTATTGCACTCCCTCTCTCTCTCTCTCTCTCTCTCAATCTCTCTCAATCTCTCTCTCTCCCTCTCAATCTCTCGCTCTTAATCTCAATGTCTCTCTCAATGTCTCTCAAAATCTCTCAATCGTGCTCAATCTCTCTCAATCTCTCAATCTCTCTCTCAATCTCTCTCTCTGAATCTCTCTCTCTCAATCTCTCTCTCTCAATCTCTCTCTCTCAATCTCTCTCTCGCTCTCAATCTCAATGTCTCTCTGAATCTCTCTCAAAATCTTGCTCTCAAAATCTCTCAATCTCTCTCTCTCAATCTCTCTCTCTCTCTCTCTCGCAATCTCTCTCGCAATCTCTCTCTCGCAATCTCTCTCGCAATCTCTCTCTCTCCCTCTCAATCTCTCTCTCTCTCTCCCTCTCAATCTCTCTCTCTCAATCTCTCTCTCTCTCTCGCAATCTCTCTCTCTCTCTCGCAATCTCTCTCTCTCAATCTCTCACAATCTCTCTCTCTCAATCTCTCACAATCTCTCTCTCTCAATCTCTCTCTCTCAATCTCTCTCTCAATCTCTCTCGCAATCTCTCTCTCACAATCTCTCTCTCACAATCTCTCTCTCACAATCTCTCTCTCTCAATCTCTCTCTCTCAATCTCTCTCAATCTCTCAATCTCTCAATCTCTCAATCTCTCTCAAAATCTCTCTCTCGCAATCTCTCTCTCGCAATCTCTCGCAATCTCTCTCTCTCAATCTCTCTCTCGCAATCTCTCTCTCTCGCAATCTCTCTCTCTCAATCTCTCTCTCTCAATCTCTCTCTCTCAATCTCTCTCTCTCAATCTCTCTCTCGCAATCTCTCTCTCGCAATCTCTCTCTCGCAATATCTCTCTCAATCTCTCTCAATCTCTCAATCTCTCTCAATCTCTCAATCTCTCGCAATCTCTCGCAATCTCTCAATCTCTCGCAACCTCTCAATCTCTCGCAACCTCTCAATCTCTCGCAACCTCGCTCTCAATCTCTCTTGCAATCTCTCGCTCTCCCTCTCTCTCCCTCTCAATCTCAATGTCTCTCTCAATGTCTCTCTCAATCTATCTCTCTCAATCTGTCTCTCTCAATCTCTCTATCTTTCAATCTCTCGCTCAATCTCTCCCTCTAAATCTGTTTCTCTCTCAATCTATCTCTCTCGCTCTCAATCTCTCTCTCGCTCTCTCTCTCTCTCAATCTCTCTCTCTCTCGCTCTCAATCTCTCTCTCTCTCAATCTCTCTCGCTCTCTCTCAATCTCTCTCGCTCTCTCTCAATCTCTCTCGCTCTCTCTCAATTTCTCTCGCTCTCTCACTCTCACAATCTCTCACTCTCTCTGACAATCTCTCTCTCAATCTATCTCTCTCTCTCTATCTCTCTCAATCTCTATCTCTCTCTCTCTCAAGCTCCCTCTCTCTCAATCTCCATCTCTCTCAATCTCTCTCTCTCTCAAGCTCTCTCTCAATCTCTCTCTCAATCTCTCTCTCTCTCAATCTCTCTCTCTCTCAATCTCTCTCTCTCTCAATCTCTCTCTCTCAATCTCTCTCTCTCAATCTCTCTCTCAATCTCTCTCTCAATCTCTCTCTCTCAATCTCTCTCTCAATCTCTCTCTCTCAATCTCTCTCTCAATCTCTCTCTCAATCTCAATCTCTCAATCTCTCTCTCTCAATCTCTCTCTCTCAATCTCTCTCTCTCAATCTCTCTCTCTCAATCTCTCAATCTCTCTCTCGCAATCTCCCTCTCAATCTCTCTCAATCTCTCGCAATCTCTCTTGCAATCTCTCTTGCAATCTCTCTTGCAATCTCTCTTGCAATCTCTATCTCAACATATCTCACAATCTCTCTCTCTCTCAATCTCTCTCTCTCAATCTATCTCTCTCAATCTATCTCTCTCAATCTATCTCTCTCAATCTATCTCTCTCAATCTCTCTCAATCTCTCTCAATCTCTATCTCTCTCTCAATCTCTCTCAATCTCTCTCTCTCTCAATCTCTATCTCTCTCTCTCTCAAGCTCCCTCTCTCTCACTCTCTCTCAATCTCTCTTGCAATCTCTCTTGCAATCTCTCTTGCAATCTCTCTTGCAATCTCTCTTGCAATCTCTCTTGCAATCTCTATCTCAACATATCTCTCAATCTCTCTCTCTCAATCTCTCTCTCTCAATCTATCTCTCTCAATCTATCTCTCTCTCTCAATCTATCTCTCTCTCTCAATCTATCTCTCTCTCTCAATCTATCTCTCTCTCTCAATCTATCTCTCTCAATCTCTCTCAATCTCTCTCAATCTCTCTCAATCTCTATCTCTCTCTCTCTCAATCTCTCTCAATCTCTCTCTCAATCTCTATCTCTCTCAATCTCTATCTCTCTCTCTCTCAAGCTCCCTCTCTCTCAATCTTGATCTCTCTCAAGCTCTCTCTCAATCTCTCGTAATCTCTCTCAATCTCTCTCTCGCAATCTCTCTCAATCTCTCTCTCAATCTCTCTCTCTCAATCTCTCTCTCTCTCAATCTCTCTCTCTCAATCTCTCTCTCAATCTCTCTCAATCTCTCTCTCAATCTCTCTCAATCTCTCTTTCAATCTCAATCTCTCAATCTCTCTCTCAATCTCTCTCGCAATCTCTCTCGCAATCTCTCTTGCAATCTCTCTTGCAATCTCTATCTCAACATATCTCATAATCTCTCTCTCTCTCAATCTCTCTCTCTCAATCTCTCTCTCTCTCTCTCTCTCAATCTCTCTCTCTCTCTCAATCTCTCTCTCTCTCAATCTCTCTCATTCAATCTCTCTCTCAATCTCTCTCTCTCAATCTCTCTCTCGCAATCTCTCTCTCGCAATCTCTCGCAATCTCGCAACCTCGCTCTCGCAACCTCGCTCTCGCAACCTCGCTCTCAATCTCTCTCTCTCTCAATCTCTCTCCCTTGCAATCTCTCGCTCTGCCTCTCTCCCTCGCAATCTATTGCACTCCCTCTCTCTCTCTCTCAATCTCTCTCTCCCTCTCTCTCTCCCTCTCAATCTCTCGCTCTTAATCTCAATGTCTCTCTCAATCTCTCTCTCAAAATCTCTCAATCTCTCTCAATCTCTCTCAATCTCTCTCTCAAAATCTCTCTCAATCTCTCTCTCTCAATCGTGCTCAATCTCTCTCAATCTCTCAATCTCTCTCTCAATCTCTCTCTCTGAATCTCTCTCTCTCAATCTCTCTCTCTCAATCTCTCTCTCTCTCTCTCGCTCTCAATCTCAATGTCTCTCTGAATCTCTCTCAAAATCTTGCTCTCAAAATCTCTCAATCTCTCTCAATCTCTCTCAATCTCTCTCTCTCTCTCTCTCTCGCAATCTCTCTCGCAATCTCTCTCTCGCAATCTCTCTCTCGCAATCTCTCTCGCAATCTCTCTCTCGCAATCTCTCTCTCCCTCTCAATCTCTCTCTCGCAATCTCTCTCTCTCGCAATCTCTCGCAATCTCTCGCAATCTCTCGCAATCTCTCTCGCAATCTCTCTCTCGCAATCTCTCTCTCGCAATCTCTCTCGCAATCTCTCTCTCGCAATCTCTCTCTCGCAATCTCAATCTCTCTCTCAATCTCTCTCTCAATCTCTCGCAATCTCGCTCTCGCAACCTCGCTCTCGCAACCTCGCTCTCAATCTCTCTCCCTCGCAATCTCTCGCTCTCCCTCTCAATTTCTTGCTCTCCCTCTCTCTCCCTCTCAATCTCAATGTCTCTCTCAATGTCTCTCTCAATGTCTCTCTCAATGTCTCTCTCTCAATGTCTCTCTCAATCTCTCTCTCAATCTCTCTCTCCCTCTCTCTCCCTCCCTCTCAATCTCTCGCTCTCAATATCAATGTCTCTCTCAATGTCTCTCTCTCAATCTCTCTCTCTCAATCTCTCTCTCAATCTCTCTCTCAATCTCTCTCTCAATCTCTCTCAATCTCACAATCTCTCTCTCAATCTCACAATCTCTCTCTCTCAATCTCTCTCTCTCAATCTCTCTCAATCTCTCTCACAATCTCTCACAATCTCTCACAATCTCTCTCACAATCTCTCTCAATCTATCTCTCTCGCTCTCCATCTCTCTCTCGCTCTCTCAATCTCTCTCTCTCTCTCTCTCTCAATCTCTCTCTCTCTCCCTCTCTCAACTCTCTCTCTCTCTCCCTCTCTCAATCTCTCTCTCTCCCTCTCTCAATCTCTCTCTCTCTCCCTCTCTCTCAATCTCTCTCTCTCTCTCTCAATCTCTCTCAATCTCTCTCAATCTCTCTCTCTCTCAATCTCTCTCTCAATCTCTCTCTCTCAATCTCTCTCTCTCAATCTCTCTCTCTCACAATCTCTCTCAATCTCTCTCTCAATCACTCTCAATCTCTCTCTCAATCTCTATCTCTCTCTCTCTCAATCTCTATCTCTCTCTCTCTCAATCTCTCTCTCTCTCTCGCAACCTCGCTCTCGCAACCTCGCTCTCAATCTCTCTCCCTCGCAATCTCTCGCTCTCCCTCTCCCTCTCTCTCAATCTCACTCTCTCTCAATCTCACTCTCTCTCAATCTCACTCTCTCTCAATCTCTCTCAATCTCTCTCTCAACCTCGCTCTCGCAACCTCGCTCTCAATCTCTCTCCCTCGCAATCTCTCGCTCTCCCTCTCCCTCTCTCTCAATCTCACTCTCTCTCAATCTCACTCTCTCTCAATCTCACTCTCTCTCAATCTCTCTCTCTCTCAATCTCTCTCTCTCAATCTCTCTCTCTCAATCTCTCTCTCTCAATCTCTCTCTCTCTCAATCCCTCTCTCAATCTCTCTCTCTCAATCTCTCTCGCAATCTCTCTCTCGCAATCTCCCTCTCGCAATCTCCCTCTATCTCAACATATCAATCTCTCTCTCTCTCAATCTCTCTCTCTCAATCTCCCTCTCTCTCAATCTCCCTCTCTCTCAATCTCTCTAAAAAAATCTCTCTCGCAATCTCTCTCGCAATCTCCCTCTATCTCAACATATCAATCTCTCTCTCTCTCAATCTCTCTCTCTCAATCTCCCTCTCTCTCAATCTCCCTCTCTCTCAATCTCCCTCTCTCTCAATCTCCCTCTCTCTCAATCTCCCTCTCTCTCAATCTCCCTCTCTCTCAATCTCTCTCAAAAAATCTCTCTCGCAATCTCTCTCTCAATCTCTCGTAATCTCTCAATCTCTCGCAATCTCGCTCTCGCAATCTCGCTCTCGCAACCTCGCTCTCGCAACCTCGCTCTCGCAACCTCGCTCTCGCAACCTCGCTCTCGCAACCTCGCTCTCGCAACCTCGCTCTCGCAATCTCTCTCTTGCAATCTCTCTCTTGCAATCTCTCTCTTGCAATCTCTCGCTCTCCCTCTCTCTCCCTCTCAATTTCAATGTCTCTCTCAATCTATCTCTCTCAATCTCTCTCGCGCTCTCAATCTCTCGCTCTCTCTCAATCTCTCTCTCTCAATCTCTCTCTCTCAATCTCTCATAATCTCACAATCTCTCTCTCTCAATCTATCTCTCTCGCGCTCTCCATCTCTCAATCTCTCTCTCAATCTCTCTCTCTCAATCTATCTCTCTCGCTCTCTCAATCTCTCGCTCTCTCAATCTCTCGCTCTCTCAATCTCTCTCTCTCTCTCTCTCTCTCAATCTCTCTCTCTCTCTCTCTCAATCTCTCTCTCAATCTCACTCTCTCTCTCTCTCTCAATCTCTCTCTCAATCTCTCTCTCAATCTCTCTCTCAATCTATCTCTCTCTTTCAATCTATCTCTCGCTCTCAATCTCTCGCAATCTCTCGCAATCTCTCGCAATCTCTCGCAATCTCTCTCTCAATCTCTCCGTCTCTCGCTCTCTCCATCTCTCGCTCTCTCTCAATCTCTCTCACAATCTCTCACAATCTCTCTCAATCTCTCTCTCTCTCTCTCGCTCTCAATCTCTCTCTCTCTCTCTCAATCTCTCTCTCTCTCTCAATCTCTCTCTCTCTCTCAATCTCTCTCTCTCTCTCTCAATCTCTCTCTCTCTCAATCTCTCTCTCTCTCAATCTCTCTCTCTCACAATCTCTCTCTCACAATCTCTCACAATCTCGCTCTCTCACAATCTCTCTCTCAATCTCTCTCTCAATCTCTCTCACAATCTCTCTCTCACAATCTCTCTATCTATCTCTCTCGCGCTCTCCATCTCTCTCTCTCTCTCTCCATCTCTCGCTCTCTCCATCTCTCGCTCTCTCCATCTCTCGCTCTCTCCATCTCTCGCTCTCTCACAATCTCTCTCAATCTCTCTCAATCTCTCTCAATCTCTCACAATCTCTCTCAATCTCTCTCTCTCTCAATCTCTCTCTCTCTCAATCCTCTCTCTCTCAATCTCTCTCTCAATCTCTCTCTCTCAATCTCTCTCTCTCAATCTCTCTCTCTCAATCTCTCTCACAATCTCTCTCTCACAATCTCTCTATCTATCTCTCTCGCGCTCTCCATCTCTCCCTCGCGCTCTCAATCTCTCGCGCTCTCCATCTCTCGCGCTCTCCATCTCTCGCGCTCTCCATCTCTCGCGCTCTCCATCTCTCGCGCTCTCCATCTCTCGCGCTCTCCATCTCTCGCGCTCTCCATCTCTCGCGCTCTCCATCTCTCGCGCTCTCCATCTCTCGCTCTCTCCATCTCTCGCTCTCTCCATCTCTCGCTCTCCCCATCTCTCGCTCTCCCCATCTCTCGCTCTCCCCATTTCTCTCAATCTCTCACAATCTCTCTCTCTCTCAGTCTATCTCTCAATCTCTCTCTCAATCTCTCTCTCTCAATCTATCTCTCTCAATCGCTCTCTCTCGCTCTCCATCTCTCGCTCTCTCTCAATCGCTCTCTCTCAATCGCTCTCTCTCAATCAATCTCTCAATCAATCTCTCAATCAATCTCTCAATCAATCTCTCTCTCTCTCAATCTCTCTCTCAATCAATCTCTCTCTCAATCAATCTCTCTCTCAATCAATCTCTCGCAACCTCGCTCTCGCAACCTCGCTCTCGCAACCTCGCTCTCAATCTCTCTCCCTCGCAATCTCTCGCTCTCCCTCTCAATTTCTCGCTCTCCCTCTCTCTCCCTCTCAATCTCAATGTCTCTCTCAATGTCTCTCAATCTCTCTTCTCCCTCTCTCCCTCCCTCTCAATCTCTCGCTCTCAATCTCAATGTCTCTCTCAATCTCTCTCTCTCTCATTCTCTCTCTCAATGTCTCTCTCAATCTCTCTCTCTCAATCTCTCTCAATCGCTCTCTCTCAATCGCTCTCTCAATCGCTCTCTCAATCTCTCTCTCAATCAATCTCTCTCTATCTCTCTCAATCTCTCTCTCAATCAATCTCTCTCTCAATCAATCTCGCAACCTCGCTCTCGCAACCTCGCTCTCGCAACCTCGCTCTCGCAACCTCGCTCTCGCAACCTCGCTCTCGCAACCTCGCTCTCGCAACCTCGCTCTCGCAACCTCGCTCTCAATCTCTCTCCCTCGCAATCTCTCGCTCTCCCTCTCAATTTCTCGCTCTCCCTCTCAATCTCAATGTCTCTCTCAATGTCTCTCAATCTCTCTCTCAATCTCTCTCCCTCTCTCTCTCCCTCTCAATCTCTCGCTCTCAATCTCAATGTCTCTCTCAATCTCACAATCTCTCTCTCACAATCTCTCTCTCGCAATCTCTCTCGCAATCTCTCGCAATCTCTATCTCAACATATCTCGCAATCTCTCTCTCTCAATCTCTCTCACAATCTCTCTCACAATCTCTCTCTCTCTCTCTCTCCATCTCTCGCTCTCTCCATCTCTCGCTCTCTCACAATCTCTCTCAATCTCTCTCAATCTCTCACAATCTCTCACAATCTCTCACAATCTCTCTCAATCTCTCTCTCTCTCAATCTCTCTCTCTCTCAATCTCTCTCTCTCAATCTCTCTCTCTCAATCTCTCTCTCTCAATCTCTCTCTCTCAATCTCTCTCACAATCTCTCACAATCTCTCACAATCTCTCTCACAATCTCTCTCACAATCTCTCTCACAATCTCTCTCTCTATCTCTCTCTCTTGCGCTCTCCATCTCTCGCTCTCGCAATCTCTCTCTCTCAATCTCTCTCTCTCAATCTCGCACAATCTCTCACAATCTCTCTCTCACTCTCAATCTCTCTCACTCTCAATCTCTCTCAGTCTCACAATCTCTCTCACTCTCTCTCTCTCTCTCACAATCTCTCTCACAATCTCTCTCACAATCTCTCACAATCTCTCTCACAATCTCTCTCAATCTCTCTCGCTCTCAATCTCTCTCAATCTCTCTCTCTCAATCTCTCTCTCACAATCTCTCTCTCTATCTCTCTCGCGCTCTCCATCTCTCTCTCTCTCAATCTCTCTCAATCTCTCTCTCTCAATCTCTCTCACAATCTCTCTCTCAATCTATCTCTCGCGCTCTCCATCTCTCGCGCTCTCCATCTCTCGCGCTCTCCATCTCTCGCGCTCTCCATCTCTCGCGCTCTCCATCTCTCGCGCTCTCCATCTCTCGCGCTCTCCATCTCTCGCGCTCTCCATCTCTCGCGCTCTCCATCTCTCGCGCTCTCCATCTCTCGCGCTCTCCATCTCTCGCTCTCTCCATCTCTCGCTCTCTCCATCTCTCGCTCTCCCCATCTCTCGCCCTCCCCATCTCTCGCTCTCTCTCTCAATCTCTCCCACAATCTCTCACAATCTCTCACAATCTCTCACAATCTCTCACAATCTCTCACAATCTCTCTCTCAATCTCTCTCTCTCAATCTATCTCTCGCTCTCCATATCTCTCTCTCTCAATCTCTCTCTCAATCAATCTCTCTCTCAATCAATCTCTCTCTCTCTCAATCTCTCTCTCAATCAATCTCTCTCTCAATCAATCTCTCTCTCAATCAATCTCTCGCAACCTCGCTCTCGCAACCTCGCTCTCGCAACCTCGCTCTCGCAACCTCGCTCTCGCAACCTCGCTCTCAATCTCTCTCACTCGCAATCTCTCGCTCTCCCTCTCAATTTCTCGCTCTCCCTCTCTCTCTCTCTCAATCTCTGTCTCTCTCTCTCTCCCTCCCTCTCAATCTCTCGCTCTCAATCTCAATGTCTCTCTCAATCTCTCTCTCTCTCTCATTCTCTCTCTCAATCTCTCTCTCAATCTCAATATCTCTCTCAATCTCAATATCTCTCTCAATCTCAATATCTCTCTCAATCTCACAATCTCTCTCTCAATCTCTCTCTCACAATCTCTCTCTCTCAATCTCTCTCTCGCAATCTCTCGCAATCTCTATCTCAACATCTCTCAATCTCTCTCGCAATCTCTCTCGCAATCTCTCTCTATCTCAACATATCTCTCAATCTCTCTCTCAATCTCGCTCTCTCTATCTCTCTCAATCTCTCTCTCAATCTCTCTCTCAATCTCTCTCTCAATCTCCCTCTCAATCTCCCTCTCTCTCAATCTCCCTCTCTCTCTCAATCTCTCTCTCTCTCAATCTCTCTCTCTCTCAATCTCTCTCTCTCTCAATCTATCTCTCTCTCAAAATCTCTCTCTCAAAATCTCTCTCTCAAAATCTCTCTCTCAAAATCTCTCTCTCAAAATCTCTCTCTCAAAATCTCTCTCGCAAAATCTCTCTCGCAAAATCTCTCTCGCAATCTCTCAATCTCTCGCAATATCTCAATCTCTCGCAATCTCTCAATCTCTCGCAATCTCTCAATCTCTCGCAATCTCAATCTCGCAATCTCTCAATCTCGCAATCTCTCTCAATCTCGCAATCTCTCGCAATCTCTCTCAATCTCTCGCAATCTCTCAATCTCTCGCAATCTCTCAATCTCTCGTAATCTCTCTCAATCTCTCGCAATCTCTCAATCTCTCAATCTCTCGATCTCTCGCAATCTCTCTCAATCTCTCAATCTCTCGCAATCTCGCTCTTGCAACCTCGCTCTCGCAACCTCGCTCTCAATCTCTCTCTTGCAATCTCTCGCTCTCCCTCTCTCTCCCTCTCAATCTCAATGTCTCTCTCAATGTCTCTCTCAATCTCTATCTCTCTCAATCTCTCTCGCAATCTCTCTCTCTTTCAATCTCTCTTTCAATCTCTCTTTCAATCTCTCGCTCAATCTCTCGCTCAATCTCTCGCTCAATCTCTCCCTCTAAATCTGTTTCTCTCTCTCAATCTCTCTCTCAATCTATCTCTCTCTTTCAATCTATCTCTCGCTTTCAATCTATCTCTCGCTCTCAATCTCAATCTCGCTCTCTCTCGCTCTCAATCTCTCTCTCTCTCTCGCTCAATCTCTCTCTCTCTCTCAATCTCTCTCTCTCTCTCTCTCTCAATCTCTCTCAATCTCTCTCTCTCTCAATCTCTCTCTCTCTCTCTCAATCTCTCTCTCTCAATCTCTCTCTCTCACAATCTCTCACAACTCTCTCTCTCTCTCTCAATCTCTCTCTCAATCTCCTCTCTCTCAATCTCTCTCAATCTCCTCTCAATCTCTCTCTCAACTCTCTCTCTCAATCTCTCTCTCAATCTCCCTCTCTCTCAATCTCCCTCTCTCTCTCAATCTCCCTCTCTCTCAATCTCTCTCTCTCTCAAAATCTCTCTCTCTCAAAATCTCTCTCGCAAAATCTCTCTTGCAAAATCTCTCTCGCAAAATCTCTCTCGCAAAATCTCTCGCAAAATCTCTCGCAAAATCTCTCTCGCAATCTCTCAATCTCTCGCAATCTCTCAATCTCTCGCAATCTCTCAATCTCTCGCAATCTCTCGCAATCTCTCAATCTCTCGCAATCTCTCAATCTCTCGCAATCTCTCAATCTCTCGCAATCTCTCAATCTCTCGCAATCTCTCAATCTCTCGCAATCTCTCAATCTCTCGCAATCTCTCAATCTCGCAATCTCTCTCAATCTCGCAATCTCTCTCAATCTCTCGCAATCTCTCAATCTCTCAATCTCTCGCAATCTCTCGTAATCTCTCTCAATCTCTCGCAATCTCTCAATCTCTCAATCTCTCAATCTCTCGCAATCTCTCTCAATCTCTCAATCTCTCAATCTCTCGCAATCTCGCTCTTGCAACCTCGCTCTCGCAACCTCGCTCTCCCTCTCTCTCCCTCTCAATGTCTCTCTCAATGTCTCTCTCAATGTCTCTCTCAATCTATCTCTCTCAATCTCTATCTCTCTCAATCTCTCTCGCAATCTCTCTCTCAATCTCTCGCTCAATCTCTCGCTCAATCTCTCGCTCAATCTCTCGTTCAATCTCTCGTTCAATCTCTCGCTCAATCTCTCGCTCAATCTCTCGCTCAATCTCTCCCTCTAAATCTGTTTCTCTCTCTCAATCTCTCTCTCAATCTATCTCTCTCTTTCAATCTATCTCTCGCTTTCAATCTATCTCTCGCTCTCAATCTCAATCTCGCTCTCTCTCGATCTCTCTCTCTCAATCTCTCTCTCTCTCAATCTCTCTCTCTCTCAATCTCTCTGTCTCTCTCAATCTCTCTCTCTCTCTCAATCTCTCTCTCTCAATCTCTCTCTCTCAATCTCTCTCTCTCTCAATCTCTCTCTCTCTCTCAATCTCTCTCTCTCTCAATCTCTCTCTCACAATCTCTCACAATCTCTCTCTCTCTTCCTCTCTCTCTCCCTCTCAATCTCTCTCTCTCTCATTCTCTCTCTCATTCTCTCTCTCAATCTCTCTCTCTCAATCTCTCTCTATCAATCTCTCTCTCGCAATCTCTCTCTCTATCAATCTCTCTCTCGCAATCTCTCTCGCAATCTCTCTCTCGCAATCTCTCTCTCGCAATCTCTCTCGCAATCTCTCTCGCAATCTCAATCTCTCTCTCTCAATCTCTCGCAATCCCGCTCTCGCAACCTCGCTCTCAATCTCTCTCCTCGCAATCTCAATGTCTCTCTCAATGTCTCTCTCAATGTCTCTCTCAATGTCTCTCTCCCTCCCTCTCCCTCCCTCTCAATCTCTCGCTCTCAATCTCAATGTCTCTCTCAATGTCTCTCTCTCAATCTCTCAATCTCAATGTCTCTCTCAATGTCTCTCTCTCAATCTCTCTCTCTCAATCTCTCTCTCTCAATCTCTCTCAATCTCACAATCTCTCTCAATCTCACAATCTCTCTCTCTCTCTCAATCTCACAATCTCACAATATCTCTCTCTCAATCTCTCTCAATCTCTCTCAATCTCTCACAATCTCTCTCTCTCGCTCTCAATCTCTCTCACAATCTCTCTCTCTCTCTCAATCTCTCTCTCTCAATCTCTCTCTCTCTCTCTCAATCTCTCTCAATCTCTCTCTCTCAATCTCTCTCTCTCAAAATCTCTCAATCTCTCTCTCTCAATCTCTCTCTCTAAAATCTCTCAAAATCTCTCTCAAAATCTCTCAAAATCTCTCTCAAAATCTCTCTCAAAATCTCTCTCAAAATCTCTCTCTCTCGCAATCTCTCTCTCTCTCTCGCAATCTCTCTCAATCTCTCGCAATCTCGCAATCTCTCGCAATCTCGCAATCTCTCGCAATCTCTCTCAATCTCTCTCAATCTCTCTCAATCTCTCTCAATCTCTCAATCTCTCTCAATCTCTCAATCTCTCTCAATCTCTCAATCTCTCGCAATATCTCTCAATCTCTCGCAATCTCGCTCTTGCAACCTCGCTCTCGCAACCTCGCTCTCAATCTCTCTCTCTTGCAATCTCTCGCTCTCCCTCTCAATCTCAATGT
>CAWUFW010001760.1:1500000-1760000 GCA_963921515.1 Calotriton arnoldi | reverse complement strand
GTCTTCAATTCCTTTAATAATGCGAAATATATCTCCCTTTTGAATAACATATTTGCAGGTTTCTCAAGCGCCCAAAATATTTCCTTGCAAGTCTGAGCTATTTGGGCTACACTACGCGTGGGCTATAAATGGTGTGCAATTGCACTATGTTCTGACTTCTGACTTTTTACGCACCATTATCTACAAGAAAAGACTATATAATCTCCATGGAAGCTCCCATTAAATCTGAAATCTTTCGCCCAATAAACAGAAACGGTTAAAATAAAACTGCACATTATTTTTCAATAATTATTGCAGGAAAATTTGGACACAGTATGGTGGTCTTTTTTCCAACAAAGCAGTCTATTTTAAAAATTTGCCAATGAGAGTGAACCATTCAGTCATGTGGGTGTGGCTTATGTTAAACAAATTTATCATCAGGGCGTAAATATAACAAATCTAAACATGAGATAATGAATGGTGCACTTATCACATTTATTTTGGTTAGCCTGTTTGCAACAGTACATATTTTGTGAAGCCCATACAATATGAAATGGGTTATGGTTTACCCTAGAATCACCGGTACACGTGTGATCAATTTTAGATTCCCTCTTGAATATAGAGGTACCAAAGGCACAAATAAAGCACAAGCTCAGCAGGTGGTTTCAAGCAAAGAGGAAATGAAAATGTGAATATCATGCCGATTTATTTAGAATCAGTATGTGCATGAGCAAATAAGAAAAGTAGGCTTAGTTTGTGGACCGAATGCAGACATGCAAATTAAAGAGGAAGTGCACAAAGCGGTGACGCAATCAGATCCTTACCAGGGCTTCATTATCTTCTGCAATTTCTGATAGCGTCTGCAAAAATTTAAAAACTTTCATGTGAGGATACACTTTTGAGAGCATCTGTAGTACACAGGTACAAACCTTTATCTACCTCCAGACATTACCTAGCCTTACCCGTGCCCGGCAGTCAAAGCACTGACATTTTATTTGAAGAGGTTCAGATATTTTAGGCCAAATCTAACAACCTAAACAAATTATACAAGGCAGGGAGTCTTGTCTGAGGAATTAGGCACATATTCAAGATCTATTATTCATCTTAAATGGCCAGTTCTTTTGTACAGCACTGTATAGCAGGGACTAACTTTTCCAACGGACGCGGTCATTGGAAGTTTGGTAAGGCTACACGCAAAACATAAAAACATGTTACTTACCTGTAACAATAGTTTTGCATCTTGATATCTGTTGTAGATTCACATGCTATGCAATATCTGGTCCCTAGTGGCTGGATCCCCAATCAATTATTCTTCCAAGTAAAAACTGCTTTCGACTGGAGGCCTGTCTGTGATCCTAGTTAACCATGATCATCTTTTATTATTCTTGATGTGCTGATCCCCTTGGTTCAGGATTTTAGCTGTCCTCGCTATGTCTTTTGAAGGGACATTTCACAGAACAAATTGTCAAGGAAGGAGTCCTAGGGCTATGCCTCCGATTTTTGAAAATGTATTCATTTCTGGATTTCACAAAAATAAGAATATTTACATATAGACATTTCCAGGAGTATGTTTTTGTCCCCTAAACCCTACTCCTGTGGATTATCTCCAAGTGAACACATTTTTTTCCCCACATGGCAATCATTTTCCTTGTGACTCTGAGAGATCCGGGTACAAAACCTTTACCATTGAGCCGCTTGGTGCTCTACTCACCGATGACAACACCATAATTTACCAATATTCTGAAGATGCATAACAAGTCTCCTCCATTCCAGACATCCAACACTTCAAACACTACCTGAATCTCATACGCATCGGAATGTCTCGCACCTACCTGAAGTTCCATCTCACCAAGCAAGAAATAGTACAAATAGGACTCAATGACATGACCCTTGACTGGGTCAAACCCCAACTTTCTCCTACTGCCAAGTCACATGGATTCACACAGGACACCAACCTCACTCTTAAGGAACACATGGACAAGAAAACAAAAGGGGTCTGGTACCAGCTCTCCCTGCTGAAGAAAGTGAAATTGTTTCTCCCAGAGATCAAATTCAGAACCGCTGTGTAAGCCTTCTCACTTTTGCATCTGGATGAGATGGAAATGCCCTGCTGCACTTCCTCTCAGACTGCACACTGGCCCATACACACAGCAGCTTGTCACATACTGGTGGTTAAGACAAATGATCACATCACCCCAATGCTGATGAAACTTCACTGCCTTCCCGTGCAGGGTTGCATCATCTTCAAAACCAGGTGAATTACAAAGCCATCATGACCCCCCACCTATCCACCTATATGGCTGATTAGCTCACCATCTCTGGTGACTTTTGGCACACCTATAACAAGGGCACCATTAGACTAGAGACGTCTAGAAGTGTAAAAACGAAAAAAAAGCAAGGCAACAGGTCTTTCCATCTGCAAACCCAAGATTTGGAACCACATCCCTGTATCCATATGGACCATCCCAACCCTGCTCAAATTCAGGAAAAAGTTGAAGATACACTTTTTAAAAGACTACTACATCGTTACACAGTGTCAGTCCACAAACCAGCTACCTTTTGCATCGCAGGCTGACTGTATCCTTGCCTTTGACCCTGTACAGCTCTCCACTGCCTTTGGCTATGTGCTTCTACTTACACACATGCAAACATGCCATAAATCTTTTTCCCCTACACCTTTTGACAATATGGGAAGTCTGGTCCCCTTTTCCACCCTAACAGCAGAGTTAGTCCTTTTTGTTTCACAATAAATTATCTGCGTAATTAGTGTGGAAAAAGCCAATGGCAATGTTGGTGGTGCTCTCAACTTTCTAATTGTCCATTTACTTATCAGCCCCCTCTTGAACATTTCTTCCCGCATCTAAATACTAAACTGATAATCATTGAAAAGGAACACATTTGGTGGATTTACCACAAGTGTAACTATCCAGCATCTGTAAATATCCATGAGATGTGCTCACCTGTGGACACAGATAACATTTTCTGCCCCCATGTTTAACTTGCGGGCACTAAAGCTCCTGGAAATGAGTCCATAAATCTTGCTGCAAGCAGTGTGGTTGCATGTGATTCCACAAGAGACATCAAGAGAAAATACCATTGTGATAAGCAAGTAACTTGTATATTGAAACCTGTGTCCTTTCAAACCCCCCCCCAAATTCTGGTCATTTACCCCTTGCAAGAAGAATCTTTTACCGATTCACTTGCATTGGAAAGAATACCAAGTACTACCCTATTTCGGAGCGACGTGGGGGTAGAGGCTGGGCCTTCTTTAAAGAAGATCCCAACCATTTTTAGAGGTACCTGCACTGCACAACTTGTACTAAGTTAGAATCAAGAGAGCGAAGTCCACTGGTATTCCCATCAAATCCTTCCCTGTCATCTGATTACATGGCCTAATGAAGTAAGTTATCAATTATGCTAATTCTGATTTAGCAATTCCTCCATGTTCTTCAGAATTTCCAAAGGATAGAAATGGCGGATTCAATGTTCAGGTCCTTGTCCTTTCATATCTATTCAACATCCACTTCCCTTCTGGTCTTGGATATATGGAATCTCTTTCGTTTGATAATACAGTATAAAAGTAAATAAATACATGTGATTGTCCACTTGAAATGAGAGACTGCAACCACCTTTGGTAAGAATTTTAGATGTGGTCTTAGGGCTAGATGCACAAAGATTAGTAATAGCGATTACCATATAGTGATTTTTTGCAAATCGCTATTTGGTAATTGCTATTACCAATGTACAAAAGTAATATCTGGCCCATTAGTGATTCAAAGTGGTTCGCAAATAGACCTACCGCATGAATTTTAATGAGGTAGGATTCAGTGTCATCACAGGGATGGTGGCCTGCTGGGGTCAGCAGACCACGTCTGCGATTAGTTTTAAATAAAGCAATTTTTTGTTTTGTTTTAAATGCATCCCGTTTTTCTTAAAGGAAAATGGTATGCATTAAAAAATTAGAAATGAAAAATTACATTTTTATTTTTTTTAAGAGTAGGCAGTGGTCCAAACCACTGCCAGGCTCTAAAATAATATTTTTTTAAGCATTCTCAAAGGGTAAGGGGTCCCTAGGGACCCCTTCCCATCTGCAAATTAGTTACCACCAACCATGAGTTGGTGGTAAAGTGTGAATGCTTGCGACAGCATTTCGGTCACAAAGCATTCATACATCCCATTCTGATTCGATATTTGGAAGGGACGCCCTAAACATGCCCCAACAAAATTCCAAAATGGTATGTATTTGCAATTCCAAATTATGATTCGGTAACTTGTTATGGAAAAGCAATTTGAGATTAATACATACCAACATTGAAATTGCAGGGCTTCAGAGGGTGGGATGCAGTCGGGATTACGACGCTAGGCAACATAATCAAAGGAGGGGACATAATTACTTTTGCAGATCTCCAAGCTGAATACCAATTATCGCACACGCAACAATACAAAGACTTACAATTACAACACGCCTGGAGGGCACAAAAGCCTGATATCACAGATATCCCTGAATACGCACCGCTGGAAGGGAGACTACTGCAGGAAGAGATACCCTCCAAAGCAGTTTCCTGGACTTATAAAACTCTTATAAATAATATACCCGATAGACTGGTATCCCTTAGGAGCAAATGGGAGGAAACCACCGGCCCCCTAGAAGATATCGATTGGGAGGCAGCACTTATGCACCCCAGAGACGTCGCGATTAAGCTCCATCTACAGCTAATACAATGCAAAGCTCTGCAAAGGGTGCATTATGACAGGACGGGGCTCCACGCGATGGGCAGGGCAGAAACGCCCAATTGTCTGCGTTGCCAAACCAACCAAGGCACCTACATTCACACACTGTGGGAATGCCAGCAAATACAAAGATACTGGTCGCTAATGGTGAAGGAATGAAACAACATTAGAAACACAGATCTCTCTGGGTCCCAAATATATTATTCTGGGCATCCCTACAGATGTAGATATTCCTAGATATAGGCTCCTATTGTGCAACCTAGGGCTCATAGTTGAAAAACGAGATATCGCCAGATACTGGGGAAGGGAAGACCTGCCCACTCTCGCGGAATGGCAGGCCACCATGGACCTATATATGGGGGCGGAAAAAACATACACGGCCAGAGGGTGTCCCAAAAAATTCAAGAAAATCTGGCAGCCGTGGTTAAGATACTATAGTCTGGAGATGGAGGGGCGTGGGATGGATATTATACACCCCAACACATAGGAATCATGAGCTGTAGGCGGACAACCTCACTACCTAAGAAGGCGCCACTGAAGTGGGCCATATCTAACCCACCGGGCGGGAGGGGGAAGGAGTACCAGAGGAAGGAATTCCATAATGTAATCTCTGTATGCTTGAAAGTAATAATTAACTGTAATAATGTTATATTTGAGTGTAAACGACTCACCTGTTGAGACTCAGGCTGATGTTTAAAAATAAAAACAGTTTAAAAATAAAAACATACAAAGATTGCATTTTTGCAGTCGGAAACGGCCTGATTCGATGAATTGGGCTGTGTGCAACTGCAAAAATGCTTTGTACATCTAGCCCTTAGTGACAGTTTTTTTATGAAACATTCTCAACAGTTTACCCACACAATGCCCGACCATGCCCGATCCAAACTCGCTCTACATGTCAAATTGCTTGCCACCAGAAAGTCACATTTGACATGTATTCAAATGACTTCTCAGTTAATTTAGTTACCAGAAAATTCTCCTTCTATGCAGGAGCGTTAATCACGTGAAAGGCCTCTTCCAATACTCCCAGTAAGGCCTTTGTCAAGTCACTGTTTGGTGCTTTTCCTACAAGCGGCCAGTGCTACCAAATGTGCTGCAAGTCAGAGATGCACAAGAACTAGGTCCAAAAGATATGACCAAGTTTCCTAATATCGCCATGTGACAGTAGTCTTCTTAGAAACCTTCCCAAACATCTATTCTATTTTTTTTATGTATCACTCTTGTTGACGATTTTGTTGTTACCTTCAATATACACAAGCATTATAGGGGTACGCGGAACTTCCTGAAATTGGTGATCTTAGGAGCCACAGTGCTCAATGCACTCTGCTAAGACTGTAATCGTGGATGGAGATCCCCTCTCTGATCAAAAGATGCTGACTCAGTCTCCTGGTATTAACGGAATTTGAACCTGAGCTTACGCTTTCTTTCACACTAGTTACAGAGACCCGAATCGATGAATACCCTCTCACACATAGCCCTGTGAAGCAGTTTTGCTCCTCAACTTTAGACCAGAAGCCAATGGAAAATGTCCTTTGAATCTCTTCCCCCCCATGGAGGTATGCATAAGGTGCTACACACCACTAATAGGGTGGAGAGAGAAAGGAAGGGGTGAAAGAAGGTGCACAAAATAGTGGTTGGGAGGGAGTGCAGCTGAAAATGATTTAGGGCGTGATTTAGACTTTGGCCGACATGGTAACCCATAACAACCCCTTTCCGCAAGGTCGATAGGCCACCCACTCTATTTAGAGTCATCCAGACCCTCATGCTTATGCCGATTGTACTCCCGCTGGCACTGCCACTGGAGACCTTACACCAACAGCCCGAAGGACTATGGGTCGTCAGTGTACATACATCAGACTGTCCTCCTACTTAGAGGTATTTAGAGCGAATGGTCTGATGTACTTTTTTTCTCTGTTTGTGACCATCAGGGAAAGCCTGGCAATCCCAAATAGAAAACTAAAGAAAAATGACCACCACACTCTGGAAGAAAACTCCCAGGGTGTCAGGTTCATAAGAATTATGTTTTACAAAATCAAACTCCTGCCTTGGGAGTTTGTTTTCGTAAAACAAAAAGGTTTTCTGTGTGGCATCTCAGCAAACTTTTAGTGGATTCAGAGGATCCACTGTGGCGGTGACTCCTCTAAAGGCGCAAATCTTTGGTACGCCAGAAAAGATCTCAAAATTTGGCAGCTAATATTTTGCTGGGGGGGGGGGGCAGTGGTAATGACTTTTACCACCCTGGCACTATAAATAAGACCCTTTTTTTAGATCAAGGGATTGCAAATTAATGCAATGAAAATAAATGATACAAGTGGGTTTCTATTTTGTGATACATAATGATTTATTTTACTTGTGTAGTTATTTATGTATTGTTATAAACCTCTACTCATGTAGTTTCAAAGAAAGCTGCCCCTGTGGCAACAATTTAGACTGGAACTCTTTCAAGTCAGCCTACAAAGTGTACCTATTTTTATTTTACTTTCGTTTAAGAAAGTTGCCCTTCAGAAACACCTGGGTTCTTGTTGTGGTGACAATATGGAACCATATATAGGAGCAGCATGGCGAAGGTCTTTATTGCTTTCTTAGCCCATGTTGCCAAGGGCCCCCCTATAACTGTTTGATTTGGTTCCAGTCCACCAATTTAAGGCTTGGCAAAGGGGTGCAGACAAGTCTAGTAGGTGTAGTAAATTTGCAAATGTTTGCAGAGAACATGATTATGCACAATAGGATTTACAATTCAAATACAGCAATTGAAAAGTGCAGGATTTGCATTTCATTTATTCTGTGTTCACTGTTATTGCATCAATCAATGTGAAGGAATGGGCAATTTAGGGGTACATGCTGAGAGGTGTCCATAGCAGGTCGCTTCAGAAATTTCTTGGTACAGTGATGATTTTTGATCTTTCTGGAGCTGGAAAAATGATCAGGACAGGCCAGGGTGTAGGAACGTTATTCAAGAGTTTGAGTAGGTAGCAGAAAAATGTTTATTCCCTTTGTTGGACTTGGCCTTCTCTGCAGGGTCATCCCCAAACGTTTTGCCTTCACTCCTACTTTAGCGGAATTCGTTTTTGTTGGCCTTAGCACTTTACCACTGCTAACCAATGCTAAGGTGCTTGCACTCTCTGCTTAAAACATGGTAACATGGACTTAAACCATATTGGCATATTTAATTTATTTATATGACCCTAGTAAAGTGGCACTACCTGTACCCAGGGCCTTAAATTCTACTAGTGTGCCTGCAGAACTGATTATGCCACCCACTTAAGTAGCCCTTTAAACATGTCTCAGGCCTCCATTGCAGCCTGTGTGTGCAGTTTTAAGCTGCCATTTCGACCTTGCAAAGTAAACCGTTTGCTAGTTCCAAACCTTCCTTTTTAATGCATATAATTCCAGTGGCGGCTCGCAGAGGGAGTGCGGCGGGGCGGGGCAGGTTGGGGGGGGTAGTGGACTCTGACATACGGTGGAACGTAGTAAAGTAAGTAAATAAATAATAAAACAATTTACCTTGCGCGCGCTGCATTGCAGAGTTGGCGATATGACAATTCATATTGCCTCCGTTTGAATTTTCAATTGAAGAGAGACAGACATGGATTATGAAGGAAATTTACAAGAGTACTGGATTGTCTACTGGTTGAATTGATTGCACGCAGTGCGGCTCGAAATTGGTGCGTGACCACGCACCATGTATCCTGTGACTTTCACTTTGTGCTGTGGGACAGAGCACTGTTCGAGCTGCACGCAAGGTTTTGCCTAGAGCTTCATGTAAATTGTTTCATATTGTTGAAATTTAAAAGGGAAGGAGTGCGGACTACCTATCTTTTGTTGATGTTCACACAATTGACTGTGCTCCTGGATGACCGCACCCCATTGGTTTAAACTTGAAGAATACCATCACGGAGGCCATTTGGGAGAACTTGATTGCTTTGAACGCATTATGAGCCATGTTTGATATTTATTGTCCTGTAATCTCTACTGATGACGGTTAAAGAACCAGAAACACGTGTCTAGAGATCAGCACTATCTGCGCCAACTCTGGCGAAACACTCTGAATACTATAGCAAAGCAAGCAACATGAGACTGCATTTGCCGGAATGCCGGGGGTGAACCTTGCTGGGGGGTGAAGCTGTGTGCTCCCACCCCTGTTCCTGTTTAAAAGTACTCCCATGAGTCATTGAGCTGACGAGCTCGTGGAAGAAGCACCCGCGCGCCAGTGAGAGGTACTTGACCTGATGCAATGTTTGGCAGCCTACTCAGCAAACCCCAAACTTGAAGCCTGTAATCTCTACTGATGACGGTTAAAGAACCAGAAACACGTGTCTAGAGATCAGCACTATCTGCGCCAACTCTGGCGAAACACTCTGAATACTATAGCAAAGCAAGCAACATGAGACTGCATTTGCCGGAATGCCGGGGGCGAACCTTGCTGGGGGGTGAAGCGGTGTGCTCCCACCCCTGTTCCTGTTGATATTTATTGTGTTGCATTACTATTTGTATTCTTTTTAAAAAAACACAGTGGTGTCATCGGAGATTCGTTTCATGTATTTTGCGATTAGCATTTTTTATAGATGGATGTGTGTTTGTAAAGAGTATATGTTGGATTTTTAGTACATATCACTTTAAGTTTTATTTAGGTCACATGGCTTTTACGTTTTACGTTAGCTGCACCGGTTGATATTTTAAAAAAAGGGGGCACACGTGTGGTGGTTCTAAAAAAGCTTTGTCTCACTCGCTCACGGTCATGGATTAAGCAGCATGGGTAGCACTCACAAGGAGCTTCACCGACGGATGTAGGTTAAAATAGAGGTAAAGTGGAGCAGATGCTTGCAATACAACTGAGCAAGGTGGCTGGTGCATGTTTTCTCACACGTAGGATTGGTTTCCAAGCACAGGGTGTTTTGTCTTATTTCATTTTTCCATTTATTCATTTTTTTACTTGTTGGTGCTTTATTATATAAATAAAAAGGGAAAAGACAGATTTAGAATACGGTCAATTGCATTTATTGACAAAAGGTACTGTCACTTTTGATACGATTATTGTTTGAGCACAGCATAGTCAATGAATTTTGTTACGTGTAACAACAACAATTATGGTTTCTGATGGGTTGTTTTTTAATTCCAGTTACCCCTGATGAAGGGCACATTGCCCGAAATGCATTGGGTGGACACGAAATCGGGTTGCTCAAATTGAAATATGAGTGACCAAACTGTTGGAAAAAGCCTGGATGGGCATTCTGGGAGCATTAAGAGGTTTTACAATTCATACTGCTTCCGTTTGAATTTTCAATTGAAGAGAGACAGACATGGATTATGATGGAAATTTACAAGATTACTGGATTGTCTACTGGTTGAATTGATTGCACGCAGTGCGGCTCGAAATTGGTGCGTGACGACGCACCATGCATCCTGTGACTTTTAGAAAGTGGGCATGTTCTTAATTAACCATCCTGTGAGCCTCTGCCTGTTTGTGTATTCACCCTCTGCTTTTGGAGTGACAGGAGCTGGGATGTGCATTCACTCTAGACAGTCACAGGGAGGGGCAGGGGGTTGAGGTGTGTCCTGCCTTTCCTGGATGACTCCTAACCAGGCTGAATGGACCTTTCTGCATTTAGAGTGGTTGGAGGAGTTTTCACAAGCACCTAAATAGGCTGTATCTGCTCTGCACAATGCTGTCTCCACCTCCTGTAGTGAAGCTGGACCAGGGAGGGCAGAACTGGTTTCTACTGAACTCAGACTTTCTGCCGAAAACTTCAAAAGGGAAAAGTAGTATAAATATTGGGGCCCTGACCCCAGAACTTTAGAACTCTTTTGGACTAAGGAACCTGCCAAGAAGAAGAGCTGGAGAAGCTGTCAGGAGGAATTACAACTTTGCTGTGTGCTTTGCTGTGCTGGCCTGCAGTGGCTGCTTCTGTCTTGGGCAGTGAAAGGACTGGACTGGGCTTTGTGCAACTTATTTTCCTGAGTTTCTCCAAGGGCTTGAGGTAGAGCTTGCCCCCTGTTCAAGAAGTCTCAGGAACAGCAAAGACTTCAAGATCATCTGCTATCAGCACTCGGAACTGTGTGTTTTGTGCTGCAACAGAAGAAAAGGCAACCCAAAGCCATCAACGATGTCGCTGCCGGCTCCATGACTTGTTGGAACCGCAGAGAGCACCGCAACTCTGGTTTCACTGACGACACCTCCCGACGCCGCTACCGAGCCACCTCTTGCACCGTGACGTGAGGGCACCGCACTTCGCACCGCCTCAATTCACATCGCCACCCTCGTATCCATGACGACCTAGACGCAGCTGCCTGCACCGTGGCCTGAGTGCACCGCTCGTAAGTTACTCGCTGCACCGCCGCATCCCACACTGCAGCCTTGGTCCACCGACGCCATCAACTCCAGATTGTCTACCGATAACCGCGCTTCAGCAACAAATCGCCGCTACTTGCACCATGACCTTCCAGCACCGCAATGAGCACCGCTGCTGGTCTCACCGATGCCGCTGAATGCCATCACCGAGCCGCTGCCTGCACCGCGACCCAAGAGCACCGCATGCTGCTCTGCTGCACTTCGCACCACAGCCCTGACGTCTGTTGGCGCTCCAGACTTCAACCTCACGGAGCTTGATCTGCAACACGTGCGACTTCAAGGGCCCGACGACTCCTGCACCGACCTCCGGGACTGACACCGCCTCTTCGGAGCTCATCGCAAGGTCCACGATGCCCTTCATTTCCAAGGTACTGTTTGTGGCTCTTCCCGACACCGTACCTGGCCCACGACGCCGCGGTTGGCCTTAACTGTGGGGTTTGTTTGTTCACTACGCCATGATGGCCCCGGACGGAGCTATCGACTTCAAGGAACTGTATTTTAAGTCTATTTTTGTATTTTGAATACTGTATGTTGGATTTTTATCACTTTGGTCTTGGTTTACACAGATAAATATCGGCTATTTTTCTAAAATTGGTGTGGTGCTCTGGTGTAGTGTTTTTAGTGTATTACTGTCTGTCATGTGCAAATGCTTTTACACATTGCCTCTGGGATAAGCCTGACTGCTTGTTCCAAGCTACCCAGGGGGTGAGTGGGGGTTATTTTGAAAGTGTAATCCCCTTATCCTGACTAGAAGGAAGGGTCCCTACTTGGACAAGGTACATACCTCTGCCAACTAGAAACCCCCATTTCAAACAAAGGGGAAGGGTGACACCCTCAAGATTACAATAAAAGTGCTCGATAAGGAGTCTCTACTTTGGTTTTATCAGCCTTCCAATCCCTCACTTTGGTTTTTGCTGAACTTAATTTGGGTTGTCCCAGACAGTCAGAACTGGATAACAGCAAGGGTGCCGGGTGGTGAGTACTTAGAGGATGAGGTGGGTACCTTAGGACTCCTGATGGATTGTGAAGTCCTGATTAGTGAACATAGGCTATTTGGGCTCCATGTAGAATTGAGCACAATCACTGCAACAATGGAACCTTGTGGAGCCAGCCAAGTGCCAGAGTAGAGGTGATCTTGAGGACTTCCTTTGTCAGAGTTGCTGACGGACCAAACCAAAGGAGGAAAAACGGAGAGGGGCTGTTTTGGTGGAGCAGATGTCAGAGAAGAAGGTGATAAAGAGGGGGTGGTAGTGATGGCGTTGAAAGCAATATGGAAATCAGCACAAGTATGCAGAAGTCAGCTCTGTCCACTACAAGCGGTGTCATCAGCTGCCTGCATAAAAACCATTTCTGTGCTGCATCTGTGGCAGATGATCGATTGGTACACATGTAGGAGGTTGTTGGAGTTAGTAAGGGATCTAAAGTCTTGCATAGAAAAGGTGAAGGGGAGAAATGTGAAAGTTCTGAGGGTCTAGGAGAGTTGTACTTTTTAGAGAGGTGATGAATGTTCCTATGAAAAGGGATATGTTGAAAGTGAAAGAGTGGTGTGCTTCTCTGAGTGTGATATAGTGATAAGGAGAGAATACTGTTCTCATAAGAAGCAGCCTTGAAACAGGAGAGGTTGTCAGAGAGGTCTTGCTGAGTGAATGTGTGGCAAGTGGGCATGCGTGTCGACGTACAGTGTCATTGTCAGAGGTGCAATTGTCAGGCAATTATTCTGCCATTTATTGATTCTGTTGATGAAAAATAGTTGATGTCAGAATTTCTGTAATGAGTAGAGGCGGGCAGGGGAAGTGGGTTAATGCAATGTTTTATGCCTCTGGAAAGTGGCCTTCTCCCACTGAAGCTTTTAAGATAATTTGCAAAACATTGATTTGTAAGCATGATTTGTATCCCTCTTTCAGTTTAGTATGGTATGCTGGAGATTGTTGAACTTGCTCTGTTTTATGTTAGTGGTTTTTGGTTGGGTGTCTGTCATAAACAAGGCTTCGGGTTGTGTTGAGTGAATGGCAAGTATGTCAATGTGCTGTGATGGGTGTAGTGAGGCGAAGTAATGTTATAGACTGGTGTGGAAGTTTTTCAGTCATTGAGTGGTGACAAAGAGGTCATATGTTGGCTTCTGTGGGGGTTTGAGCTTAGTTAAATAATGAAAAGGACAGGTTTGGTAGTCAGACCAAATCAAGCAGAATGTGTTCAGACAGAAGAGGTTGAGGTATAGTGTATTTCTCTTACAGTGAGTGGGGAGATGACCAGGGAGATGAGATCCAGGGTGGCAACGAGGCAGAAGATGAATTTCTTCATGTTTTTGGTACTCAAAACTTGTAGTCTATATGAGTGGCTGTGGAGTCCGCTGCAAAGTTTTAACTTTTGTTATGAATGCTTGTATTGGCCAGGGGCATGGTGAGTTAGTAGACTGACAATGAGAGGCTAGCAAAGAGACTTAAAAAATGTCAAGGCGGCTCTGCGTTTAGTATAAGTGGTTGCACTGCAGAATTTTATAACAAGATGGTGGGTGGATGTATGTGTGCTCCATGTTTGTATGATAGATGGGGAGTTTGAATAGGTCAGATGTGTACTGTGGGTTTGGTGGCACAAAAGACACTGATGATTATGAGGGAGAGTTAAAGATGTAATTCGCTGTTAGTTACAATGCAAGGGTATGTGTGTGACATGCTTTGTGTTACAGGGACGTATGTTGTGATGGATTTGGGGTTTTTGGATTGGGGTACTAATGGGGATGGAGTGTATCTGTAAGTAGAAAAGCACTTTTAGACGACACTGTAGAAGCGATGAAGAGGTTATCACTAAAGCCTTTTATAATTCTAACAAACACATGAAACGCCACCAAACTACCTTTTCTTCATTGCACATTGGCTGAGGATTCCCAGGTTGGGTGCTCTGGATACAATAGCTAAGATGGGTAGGCAGGCTCTCAGCCGAAGGACATAAGGATGTCCTTCTGGAAGAGAATTTCACTTGTGTTAAAAATGCTTTTTCCAGGGGCTGTCTTCTGAGTGACATCAGAAAGAGTCCGGACACTGTGAGGCAGACCGTAGCTGCCTAAACGTTTTTAAACTGCTTAAGTTTGTTGCGCAACATGTGACCTGTTCTGTCTTCAGCGGAAGTGGAAGCAAGGAGCTCAGGGGTGGCTTTCTAGAAGAGGGCTTCAAGCAAACAAAAGTTTGGGTTACTTAAAAAAAGTGGAATCATGTTGATGGAAGGCTTGGAAACTCTCTCCTTCAGCACTACACCAGCGTTAAAAGTATTCTCTCTTACCCTCAGGATGGAAACCATGCCCTTCTCCTGGCACACCTCTGTCCTTCCAAAACCCACCGTACTAAACCGTCTTCTGGCTGAGCCCCATGTAGATGAATATTTCAGAACTTCCCTGACGTGGACACAGTTTCCCCAGGGTGAATTCAGCAGCCGTGACACTGAATTCTCATACACCCAAAAAGAAGAGTGTGGGGGAAGGGGTCCCGGTTCGTAAAGCAATTACGGCTAAACCGGAAAAAATGCATTTTACCCTCAGTTTTGATCAAGCTCTTTTGCAGATTACAAGGCACGTCTGCTGAGTTTCTAAACGCAGTCAAGGGCTTGGTTTCCGAGGCATTTTTCAACTGCACATGAGACATTCCTGCGTCTAAAGAATGTGGCAGGCGTTCAATAATTACATAGGAGCGACATTTGGGAAACATAAATAGCATAAGGTTTTTCAAGAGAAGCCAAGCCAAAAAGGGTTCGGAAGAGTTTTGAGGTTTCTTAAAAAAACGACTTGAACGTTCATAACTTAGCATTTCAATCAATGCCTCGTTGCTCTGTCGCAGGCGACTCGGTGAGGCCGAGAACGTCCCACCGCCTTTGTGGTTGCCGAGCCCTGACTGACGGATGTGTGGTGCACCCTCAGTCTTTATATTTTCTATTGGGTGCAGAAGACAGAATATCGCATAGGCGAGGGGGCAATTTCTACATAAGAAGGGACATAATTCAAATTGGCAATATGCACTGGTGTGAAATGGAATGATGCTGTAGGGGAATATGTCCCTACCATGCCATACCCCTCAACTACTTACATTAATGGGAATGGGCCTTTATATAATTCAAGATGAGATACAAAATGCGATATTACATGTCTGGGTGCTTTTATTGCACAAAATGCAAAGTCCGTGTGCATGGGCTTGTTCACACTGGAGTCTGGACACCGGCTCGGATACAAAGGCCTGCATGGTATGGTTGAAGCAAAGGGCTGGAAACTCGAGAAGTCAGGGACAGGACCTACACACAGGGCAAGCCCTGCAGCCAATCACCACAATGGGCTTGCGCAGCAGGGATTTGCTGCACAGGTGATAGGGTTAGAGATCGTTACAGGCCGTGCCCTGCCACCGACCCCCACTGCAAACAGTCAAAGGGCATGCACGTCTGGGTTACAACGTTTTGGGGAGGGGGACAATAGGCCACTGACCAGGATTTGTAGCCAACCATAGCAAAGGCCATGAGCTGGAGAACAGCCGCTTGCGAGTTGGGCTAATGCATTAGGGCAGGCGCTGTTCCCCACTTCTGCTGCTCATAGCCTAAGGCATGACATCACTGATGACACCAACAATTAGATCACACGACCTTGCCAAGCACATCATGAACAACATCACTGTGTGGGCAAATATAATGAGAAATGCAGAATGTGTCATGTAAAGCGCGCTCAAGAAATGATTGAAGACCGCCTTATACTAATAGTTAATACCTGGAAGAAAGGTCGAGCAAAAGAAACCATAACTCTCCCTTGAATATTTTTCAGTGAATACATCATGCATGAAAGTGAATTTATGTACTCAATATATGCATTCAGATCCAAAGCACACTTTCATGTCTGATTTCTACTTTTCTGTGAATGCAAAGCAGTGAATGTTTTAGGCACTAGGTGAGCGAGCGTTGGTGTGGCAACACACATATTTGAACTATTTAATAATTTGCAGCGTATGAAATAATGAACATATTTACCAGACTTGCTATGTTGTTACTCACAATTTAAAGCAGGCATAGCTGGTTTATTAGGGCCAGCATTCTTATGCTGTTATTATTTACATTTCAAACTCATCAACCCGATACAAGGGATACCATATGAATTCAGAGGAATTTTTCCACATGTATATAAGGGATAATTGAGCTTAGCAATTACACAAAGTCACCACACTTTTAAAGCAAGCATTTGCAATGCAATAGGTCTCGCATTTACTAGAGTTTGAGCTATTGGCATTGTAGATTACAATGCCTTTTATAATGTGTTGGTTTTTGAAACAAATACATAAAAGGCATTGTCATTTTGTCATAGCATATAAACAGTGGCAGGAGAGAGTGCAGGTAAAAGGGAACAGAATACGGTACTGTTGTGTGTCGAGACAAGAAAAGCGAAGAAAAAGAAAAGTAAATACTATGTGGCAAAAAAGTAAACACGAAGGACTTAATAAAGAAAAAAACCAACACGTAAATAAAAGGCATTGCCATTTACAATGCCAATAGCTCAAACTCTAACAACTGCAAGACCTATTGCATTGCCAATAGGTTTCGCCTTTGGGACCATATATGTGTTTAGCCAGAGGTATTAGTTTTTCGAATGTTTTTAAGAGCATTGTGGCTGCTGTGCAGCATGTTGAAAAGTTATAATAAAAAGACTTAAGCATTTTTGTTACTTTATATATAAGTAAGACGACATTATGTACAACTGAATGACCCAATTAAAAGAATAAACATAAGAAAGGTCTTGTCGTTTTTTTGTCGTTGCAATGTTGGCAATTTCTTCCTGCCTATTCTAATGTTGAGGTGGTGCTTAGTGATGCTGAGGTGGTGTTGAGTGATGTTGAGGTGGTGCTTAGTGATGCTGTGGTGGTGCTGAGTGGTGTTGAGGTGGTGCTTAGTGATGCTGAGGTGGTGGTGAGGTGGTGCTTAGTGATGCTGTGGAGGTGCCGAGTGGTGTTGTGGTGGTGCTTAGTGATGCTGTGGTGGTACTTAGTGATGCTGTGGTAGTGGTGCTTAGTGATGCTGAGGTGGTGTTAAGTGGAGTTGTGGTGGTGCTTGGTGATGCTGAGGTGGTGTTTAGTGGTGTTGAGGTGGTGCTTAGTGATGCTGTGGTGGTGCTTAGTGATGCTGTGGTGGTGCCTAGTGATGCTGTGGTGGTGCCTAGTGATGCTGTGATGGTGCTGAGTGGTGTTGTGGTGATGCTTGCTGATGCTGAGGTGGTGATGAGTGGTGTTGAGGTGTTGCTTAGTGATGCTGAGGTGGTGTTGTGAGGTGTTGTGGTGGTGCTTAGTGATGCTGTGGTGGTGCTGAGTGATGTGGTGGTGCTAAGTGGTGTTGTGGTGGTGCTTAGTGATACTGAGGTGGTGCTTAGTGATGCTGTGGTGGTTCTGAGTGGTGTTGAGGTAGTGCTTAGTGATGCAGAGGTAGTGCTTAGTGATGCAGAGGTAGTGCTTAGTGATGCAGAGGTAGTGCTTAGTGATGCAGAGGTAGTGCTTAGTGATGCAGAGGTAGTGCTTAGTGATGCAGAGGTAGTGCTTAGTGATGCAGAGGTAGTGCTTAGTGATGCAGAGGTAGTGCTTAGTGATGCAGAGGTAGTGCTTAGTGATGCAGAGGTAGTGCTTGGTGATGCAGAGGTGGTGTTTGGTGGTGTTTAGTGGTGTTGTGGTGCTTAGTGATGCTGTGGTAGTGCTTAGTGATGCTGTGGTGATGGTGAGGTGGTGGTGCTTAGTGATGCTGAGGTGGTGTTGAGTGCTGTGGTGGTGCTGAGTGATGCTGTGGTGATGCTGAGTGATGCTGTGGTGGTGCTGAGTGATGCTGTGGTGGTGCTGAGTGATGCTGTGGTGGTGCTGAGTGATGCTGTGGTGGTGCTGAGTGATGCTGTGGTGGTGCTGAGTGATGCTGTGGTGGTGCTGAGTGATGCTGTGGTGGTGCTGTGTTGGTGCAGTGTGTCTGTCTGTGAGTGTGTCTGTCTGTGAGTGTGTCTGTGTCTGTGAGTGTGTCTGTGTCTGTGAGTGTGTCTGTGTCTGTGAGTGTGTCTGTGTCTGTGAGTGTCAGTGTGTCTGTGAGTGTCAGTGTGTCTGTGAGTGTCAGTGTGTCTGTGAGTGTCAGTGTGTCTGTGAGTGTCAGTGTGTCTGTGGGGGTCAGTGTGTCTGTGGGGGTCAGTGTGTCAGTGTGTGTGTCAGTGTGTGTGTCAGTGTGTGTCAGTGTGTGTGTCAGTGTGTGTCAGTGTGTGTGTCAGTGTGTGTGTCAGTGTGTGTGTCAGTGTGTGTGTGTCTGAGAGAGTGTCAGTGTCTGTGAGAGTGCCTGTGAGTGTGCCTGTGAGTGTGCCTGTGAGTGTGCCTGTGAGTGTGCCTGTGAGTGTGCCTGTGAGTGTGCCTGTGAGTGTGCCTGTGAGTGTGCCTGTGAGTGTGTATTTAGACACCCTTTTAATTTAAACAGCATTGTTTGATTTGCACATAATTTTGTCTGCTGTGCATAAATCTGCATGAAGTTTAATCAGCTATCGGCTGAGATGCTAGATGCCTTGCAATTGCGTACAAGAGAAAAACAAGCATTTGCAATGCAATAGGTCTCGCATTTACGCGAGTTTGAGCTATTAACATTGCAAATGACAATGTCTTTTATTTTTGTTTTTGTTTTTAAAACATAAATAAAAGGCATTGTCATTTACAATGCCAATAGCTTAAACACGTGTAAATGCGAGACCTATTGCATTGCAATTTTTACGCAACAAAATGTAAATACCTGTAAATCAATTGTACACATTTTTGAAACATCAGCAGTTAGGAAAGCACTCTTGAAGTGTGATGGAAACAAATATTTAATAGGACCAAAACAAATGAAGACCCTTTACTTGGGATGAGTAAAAGATAAACATTTGTTGAAGCCAGATTTTTACACATTATTGTATGTGAGCTTTATAGTTCTATCACTAAAACTGCATCAGTGCAACGTTTGCAGCCTTATCAATGGAAACATGATGTCTGTAAATGAAAGTGTGCTATATCACATGATGCTTTTAATAACCTATTCTTCATAATGCGCCCCTTGCTCCATACCACACCTTGACCAGTCTCCTGAATGGACTTGTCCTTTATAAAACGCTTGGGTTGTTCGCTGTGCCTATGTGTTGATTGCTGCAGCCTTGTTGGCAGCATCCCCCACCCTGAAAATCGTTTCAGCACCACTGATCTTAAGAGACGCAGCTAGCGCTTTCTGATATGGCAATATATGAGGCTCTCATTTTGAGTCATTCACCATGTTTCACAAATACATAGCCAGTATGATAGCTCGGTGGGGTCTTTATGTGCTGCCAAAATCTGTGTGCACTTTACAGGCCACGGGTTTCTAGCCTAGAGCAGTGACTTCAGAAATAAGTGCAGCTTTGTGGGGCTGTAAAATGCATTCCCTTAAATTGGCCAATGATATATCTTGCAAGCTACTGAAACAGTTGACATTTTGGTGCCCTTGTGTTGCCTTAACGTTAGAGAGGCTGTATATCATCAGTAGCTTGTTAAACTTTTATTCAAAATGGTGTTCTTAGGGTGCACTGATGGAGCGCTGTCCATTATTTTGCAACTTAACAATGACGAAGGAACACTTGGTGATTCGACTGCTCACGCATGTGACCTAACAGCTAGCACCGGGTTCGAGTCTCTGCAGGGACTCGCAACACCCTGTGATTCTGGGCAAATCAATTAATCTCCCCGTGCCTAACAAAATTAATGTTTTCCTTCTGTAACGCAATTCGTGCTCATGTAAAGCGCTCGCATACCTTCGGGTTGAGTTCGCTCTATATAAAACTCCTCCCCCAAAATAAAAAAAATACTGAGCCACCTTTAAGAGCGCAGGGGCCTTTGCAATGCATTTTAAACGAAGAATAAACCTGAACTCAAGTATTCAATGTAATTCGGGTAGGAAAGGAGCATGCAGTTGACCTCCTGATTCCACAGACGGTGAATGGCCGATGTTTATTCTTCCTCAAACAAGAGGCATTACCTTGAGCTTGAGACAGCTGCCCACGTGCATTAGCGGCAGTTTGGAAGCTTTGTTGGAGCACTCGTCTGTCCTTGGACCTCCAGCGCCTCTTGCAGCTTCACTGCACTGCCTTTTGTCTCGGGCCCTCTGTGTTGACTTTAGGGGATGCTATGAAGCGGAGGAGGGAGTAGTATCCTCAATAAATAACCGCGCCTTAGGAAGTGGTGTTGAAGCAGGGCACGTTTTTTTTTTTTTTGCGCTGACGCATGGTTGCAGTGGGCGACGCACTATGTTCACTTAAAGTTGTAAAACGAAATAGTTTCGGAAGTTAGCGAGTCTGGCGCACCTGTGGTGTTTTCCAATTTACGTTTTACAGTTCAGAGGCGCATAAAAAACAGAACGCTTGTTGCACCGGTAATTTAATCGCTCTTAAAAGCAGTAGTGTTGGTTTACTCGGGCGCAGGCTTTTTTTTTGTTTTTGTTTAATGCAATTCACTTTGGAAATTGAACTATTCCAGTTTTAGTACTAATGAGGTTGAGGGGCAATACAGCCGGCAGTGCTCTTCCCTAGACTAACTTTGTCTCCTACCTTGTGTGGTAACTGTTTTGCAAAGCTACTGTAGCACTCGGTTTCTGAATACATTTTTTTCATTCTGTTTGGCCATAGCTGCCAAGTTTTCCGCTGGCTCATGTGACATTTTTGTTTTCAGTGTAATTCCGAGTGGCATTTCAATGCCTTATGTGTCACCCTATGAGTGACACTTTATTGCGAGAACAGTGTCAGAAGAAACAAGCATTGGCTGCGCGGCCGTGAAACTGACACGGCCGCGTGCAAGCACTGAAACACAAGTGCGGCCCGCGCGCCGCTAAAGTGAAACAGTACTCCGGGACCCGGGTTAAAGAAGTGGGAGGGGTGGGGGAGTGCGATTCCCTTGCGGGAGCGAGCGGCGCCAGGAGCGATGATTGCTACCATATGGCGCCAGCTGCTCGCTCCCGCAAGTGAATCGCCAAACGTGCACGTGTTGCCATTGAAGGCAATGGAACGCGTGCACGTTTTTGGCTGAAAAGCCGAATCTATTGCAAAAGGTCTTTTTGCCTATGCAGCGCATGCACGCTGCGTAGGCGAGACCTAAAAAGTTAAGGGCAGGTAAATAAGTGGCCAGGAAGGTTGAACTTTTCTCACAAAAAGTGGTTTAGTTGGTTTAGTGTAAATCTGATGTCTGGTTTTTGAGACGTAAGCATTTAAAAACGTGCCAGTGGACTTCAAAAGATTAAAACCTCTGTGTATCTCTGTTTAAAGTCTTGATACATTGATTTGCGAATACTGTCAATCACATTTGAATTTTTTGACAATTGTGATTGGCTGGGGAAAGGCTCTGTAGATTATTTTTTTCCTTCGTCTTGAAAAGTGCGAATTGATACAGATTTCAGAGTTATGTGCTGGAGAAAAAAAAAACTCTACAGCAGTTGATGTTAAGAGTCTAACCCCAGAGGAGTGCTGGGGTGAGTCAGAGCTGTGGAAAATGTGTACCACAGCAGGAAAACAACATAGAAAACAGTATGTGATTCACGAGTCAAAATGCGTCTGAGTGAGCTGCCATTTAAGTAGTAGATTTGTCATTTTGTGATCAAATTGCAAATCCTGTTCCATCCTACTTGCGACTTTTACAAAGGATATAAAAAAGACAATGGTGCAGGCAGAGAGGTGGAAAGAAAGAGGCCGAGAAAAAGAGAAGGGACGAGATAAAGTAAGTGCGCAGCAAAGGGTGTATGCAGAGGGGTAGGGCACACGTGGCGGGTGGGAATGCTGGGCCAAGGCCCATGCACAATGAGAGTTGACTACCCATGGCAGGTTGTATGCAGGGCCTAGCTGCGGGGATAGAAGCTGTGACGTGCATTGTGCAAACTGCAGATGGTCGCAGCGCCCAGTTCTGAGGGTTGGGCATGGTGTGGTGTCATCGGCGCACAGAGTGAGTGGCACACGGCTTGAAGGGAGTCAGTACAGAGCGTGACCCAGCACCGAGGTTAGCAGTGTACTGGCTGGCACAGGGAAGGAAGGCAGAAGTAAGGCAAGAGATACGAGGGCAACAGAAAGAAACAGCAAGTCTGCTGAGAAGTGCATGCACCTTCCCTCTCAAAATAAGAGAGTGCCGGTATTCAGTATCTGACAGTACCGGCCCATTTAAAGCCCTGGCAATGTAAAGGAGATTAAGTTCCTCCCTATCCCTTCGAATGATTTCCGCAATAGTTCGCCCTTCGCACAGCGCTTTTCATTCGAGCACTGAGTGTACGCAGTGGCTCACTCGTGAAAAGTTCATGGAATTGGATGAGCTCTGATTGACGAATCTATTAAACCAAACAGAGTTGGCGAAAAAAAGTTGTCAAGTGTATCAGATACGCACTTCATCGGTTCCGCAAACGGCTGCTTCTTTCACTCATCGGGACAGAGGCATCATCGTCCTACAAGCGAGGAACCACTCTCCACGAGTCACAGACTGAAACATTATTCTAAATACATTGGAAAAAAACAGACATGTCATTAATCATTCAGAGTGCTGTTGTACATAGTTCTGGATACGAAACAGCTGCCCGGCCGAGGGTTCGGGCCGCCTGTTTCACAGAAGCTCGCGAGTGGTGCGCGCGCGCGCCACAGCGAGCCATGTGGTTTCAGTTATCGCGCCCGTGTCTGGGCACGATAATTGAAACCACATGGCCTATTGGTGTCTATTACGCGCACCGAGCGCGTAATAGACACCAATAGGCCATGGGCGGAGCAATGTGCCCGCCTGTGGCCAATTGCGTGCAGTCTTTTATACAAAGACGCACGCAAAGGCCAATGGGGTAGCACTAAAGGAAAAGCACACGCACGAGCGTGTGCGATTCCTAGGTCAGTGCTAAAACCCCGTTTTCAACTACTAAATGTCTCGCGCTGCGCGAGCACTGCTCCGCAGTGCACCGCTAGGCGCGAGACCTAAAAAGGGTGATTACTTGGTGGTGACGTTTCAAAACTGCTATTTTCACTAAGTACATAAACTGTGCTGTGTAATAATGGTTTGGTGGCAATGCCACTCCTTGTTCTGAATACAGTGATGTTAGGGTAGATGTTGTGCAATTCTCTCTGCAGTTTGAACTGCAAAGAAGGCGCATCTCCTCCTGGGGCAATGTCAGAGGTAAAGAGGATAACGCGAGGGGGTTAAAAATTGTCCTGCGAGGTTACATTTCAATTGTATAGAGTAGCAAACATTGATGGTTCATGCCAACAACCCCGATTGTGGTGGTTCAAAAGGATGCACTATATTTCGGTTCACAAACAAGTGAACACTAGCTCCTTCGCCATCTATCTCTGGCAAAGGGTGGTGGTTTCTGTAGTACTAGATATGCTACCCTTGGACTGTCTTCTGGAACAAGCCCCATTAAAGTCCATAGATATTTATTCAAATGGCATAACACCGATAATGGGACTGCCACTTTTGTGATCAGCTCCTATGCAATGCTAAGGCTCCTGCACATTTTTGTTTATCACAGGAGACAAACCTTTGGTCAGAAATATCTCAGCTCATTAAGATGAGTGCGGCACAGTGGTGCATTATCCAATAGTACTCTGAAAGAACAAACATGTGAGCCCTGGAATGGAAACTAAGTGATATTTCAAGACAGACCTAAACACACATTATACAAGCAGTGGGTGGGCCATATTTCTCAAAGTTTAGCAACTTTCTCAAATTTTAGAAACTTTAAATAGCTGGGCCGTTTGCTGATGCCAGCACAGCCATCCAAACTGCTGCACAACCTTCTTAAAAGCACCCAAGGCCAAAAATATGGATTTCTATAACCATGCCAATCTCACTTTATGGTTTAAATCTTTTATTGAATTTTCAAACAGACACCATTATAAACATGCAAGTATAGCTATCAAGTCATCAATATCACGTAGCCGGGTGCTTAAACAGTCTCGTGTACGTCTGCCAGCCTAAATAGAGGCTCGTTTTAGAACGGAGAGACCTTACATGCAATAAGGTGAGGCAGGGAGAGGGAAAAAGAAAACAAAAAAGGGGAAAAAGGGGAAGGAAAAGGAAACAGTGTAAACCCCCCACCCCCACCCTCCCTCACCCCCCACCACCCATGTTCCATGTCCACTGACTAACCCCCCAATATTATATCTGGTCGCAATCACCTCTCTGGCTGTGGTGTGTCTGAGAGACGCAAAAGACGGAGGTATCGGGGGCAGGTGACCTCGTGAAACTCAGAGGCCAAGAGGGACAGAAAAGGCTGCCATAGCTCAACATATTTAGACCCCTCCCCCGCTATTGTTAATGTCAGCTTCTCCATACCGAGAACATACCACAAGCGATGTAGCCATCCTACAAAGGTTGGGGTGTGAGAGGTATGCCAATGTGCGAGTATATTTTGTGTCGCCGCCCCTAGCGCGATTGCCATCTGTCGTCCTCTCCGGGATCTTAGTGGGTAGGTCAAAGGATTGGGCAGGCCCAGTAGGACATATGCTGGGAACCGGGGAATCTCCGTATTGAAGTGTTTATCTATTTCGCCTATCACTTGTTTCCAGTAGGGCTGGATGTGTTCGCATTCCCATAAGAGGTGCACCAGAGTTCCTACCTGTGCACAGCCCCGCCAACATGTTGCCTCCCGTGTGGGATCCATTGAGTGAAGACGTTCAGGGGTATAATACCAGTAGGTTGCTACTTTCGTAAGAGTTTCAGTAAGCCCCATGTGATATGCGGAATGGCGAGCCCTATAGTATATCCCGTCCCATTCTTTATGGCTGAGTGTTCTGCCCAGTTCCCTCTCCCAGCGTGTCTGACCGGAGTTGTAGGTATGTGAATAACTGTCCTGAAGCATCTTGTACAGGTCAGATATTAGCTTCTTGTCGGATGTGCGAGTTATAAGCCACCGCTCGTAAGTGGAGAGGCTTCTGTCGGCTGTCGAACGGACCCGGTCATGAAGTGCCCAGTGTCGTGTCTGTAGGTAGCGGAGTCTTTCCGCTTCAGGTAACCCAAATTCCAATTTAAATTGATGGAACGGAATAACTCCTTCCGCATCATACATATGATACAGAGAGCGGCAGCCCGCGGATCTCCATTGTGCAAAAGCGTTTGTGTCCATGCCCGGGCCGAAGTCGGGGTTGTCTAACAAGGGTGTGAGCGGGGACGGAAAGGTGGTGAAACCATGTTTGGTATTAGTGTGGTCCCATACCTCTAGGGGGACTCGTGTGATATATGAGGCATAGAGATTGGGGGGTCTATGTTGCTTACGGAGAAAGGGGACGTCCTGCAGGGGTCGGGCCGCTACTGCCTGGTCCTGGAATAGCCAGTGCTTCTCCGATTCCCAGCGACTCCATTCAACCAAGTGGCGCAGCTGGGCCGCCTGGAAGTACAGCCAAAGGTCCGGGATCCCCAGTCCACCCCTATCCGGAGGGAGCGTAGCCAACATTCGCTTGAGTCGTGGTTTCCGCCCATTCCAAATGAACTGAGCCAATTCTGATTGTGTCTGTTGTATCCAGCCCGTGGGGGGATGGAGAGGGATAGTTCGGAACAGATAGAGGATTTGTGGTAAAATGGTCATCTTGACCGCTGCGATTTTGCCCAGCCACGAGAGGGGGTAGTGTTTCCACTGGCCAAGTTCTCGACGAATTTTCTGTCGGAGGCATGCATAGTTGTTAGCAACTATTGTCGGTAGAGAGGAAGCCAATTGGATTCCCAAATATGGGATTGTGTCCTTCGTCCACTGAATGGGCGACAGGCCCTGCAGATGCGCACGCGTGTGTTGCGTCAGGGAGAGATCTAAGGCTATCGACTTGTCCATATTTACTTTAAACCCTGCAACCTGTGCAAAGATTTCCAAGTCTGCTAGGCACGCTGGCAGCGCACGACCAGGGTTAGGCAGTGATAGCAACAAGTCATCGGCGTAGAGACTGATTGTATGGGTATAGCCGCCAAATCTGATCCCTGTGATCTCCGGATTATGGCGCACCCTTTGGGCTAGCGGCTCCATGTAGAAGGCAAAAAGGAGAGGCGACAGCGGGCACCCTTGTCTGGTGCCTCTCTCAATAGGGAATCGGGAGGATGTGTGTCCGTTAACTCGGACGGAGGCTGTCGGAAATTTGTAGCAGTTCAGAATGTATGTGCGAAATTTCTCCCCTATCCCCACGCGTTCTAGGATCTGCTCCAGATAGGGCCAATGGATTCTATCGAACGCTTTTTCAGCGTCGATAGCGAGCATCATATATTCTCCCTGTGTACGCGCGGCTTTCTCTCTGAGGTGTAGAGCCCGTTTCGTGTTATCCGAGGTTTGCCTTTCTGGGATGAAGCCCGCTTGATGCGGGTCAATGAGGCTGTGCATGTGGGGTGCTAGGCAGGCGGCCAGGATCCCCGTGTACAATTTGAGATCAATATTCAGGAGGGAACTAGGACGATACGCTCTGCAGCTGGTCTCATCTTTCCCAGGCTTGGGAATCACCACTATGGAGGCCTCCAAGAGATCTCTTGGGATCGTCCCGGGACCGGCGAAGGAATTAAAAAGCTGGGTGAGGAGAGGGGCAACCATGCCACAAAAAGTCTTATAGAAGACAGCCGAGAAGCCGTCCGGCCCTGGAGCTTTTCCCAATTTAAGGCGGGCAATGGCAGCGATGACCTCTTCTATTTGAATGTCTCTGTCGAGGTAGTCCGCCTGAGTTTTAGTCAGGGCTGGTAGAGTGACTGAGTCCAGGAAGGCGGATCCATCCGAATCCTCTAGTGGGGCGCAAGCGTAGAGGTCAGTATAGAAATCGCGGAAGGCCTCCGCGATATCGCTATCCTCTGTCACCCGTCTGCCGTCCTCCCGTCTGATCTCCTGGACCCCCTGTTTCTGGCGGGACTCACGGAGTTTGTGGGCAAGAAGGCGCCCGCATCTGTCCCCGCCTATATAATAGGCATGCCGCAGCCGCAGTGCCGCATACTCTGCCCTATCCTGGTCAGCGCCGCGAGCTGGTGCCGCACATTTTTCAGTTGACGCCAGACCCGAGGGGCTCCCGTCCGTTGGTGCATCTGCTCCAGCTCTCTGGTTTGTTGCGTGAGTTCGTCCCGCTTGTGCCGGCGTTCTACGTTCTCCGCTGCTGAAATGGCTATCAGCTCCCCCCGCAAGACCGCCTTGAGTGCAGCCCATTGTGTCGCAAGGGTCGTGTCTGAGTTAGCATTATGAGAAAGATAGTCTGTGATGGAGCGTTGTATGTTTTGAACCACCTCCATGCGATGTAGTAACGTGTCTCTAAGACGCCATACCCTGAGGGGTTGTTGAGTGGGTGGTAGGGTGAGGGTGACCGTGACCGGTGCGTGATCTGAAAGGGAGGCTACACCTATTTCGACCCCAGTCGTGAGCATATACACGGGTGCAGATGCTAGGAGATAATCAAGTCTGGCGTAAGTTTTGTGAGCATTGGAGTAATAAGAATACTCCCGGCGTTGGGGGTGGAAACCACGCCACAGATCTCTAAGCCCTAGGTCATGCAGCCTGGTTAGTCCTTCTGCGGAGAATGCGCCTGTTGTATGTGTGCGTTGGCAGGACCTATCCATAATATTATCGAAAACTAAGTTCAGGTCTCCCCCAAGGAGAATGTGTCGATCAGTCGTGGCCGTTGTGTCAGTGAGGGCGTCGTGCAAGAATTGTTCTTGGCCTTCATTCGGGGCGTATAGGGAGCCAAGTGTGAGTGTGGAAGTGCCCAGAGCAAATCTATAAACCAATAGCCTACCCTTTATTTCTGCCTCCTTATGTAAGACCGCCCCTTGGAAATGTCGAGCCACCAAGATAGCCACCCCAGCTGATTTAGTTGGTCCTGAGGAAAAAAGTTGGGTTGGGAATTTCCGAGACCTGAGGCGGTGGCAATCCTTAGTTAAGAGGTGGGTCTCTTGCAATAAACATCTGCTTGGGAGTTTTCCAGACATGATAGAACCGCTTTGCGCTACACCGGGTTATTCAGGCCTCGTACATTTAAGGTAAGTATTTTAAGCGTGTTGGCAGGCATTTATAGTGACCAAGGGACCGGTAGCGTAAGTACAGTGCCTCCGTGGGTACTACAGAGTCGGGAAGCAATCATTTGTATCAGGACATCTACGCTATCTCTAAGAAGAAAGTGGACATGGAACCCCAGAACCCCTACCAAAAATCCCCTCAAAATTACAATAAAAATAGAAATAGAAAAAGAGCAACATATTGTCCATCATCTTATGGTGAATGGAAATAAGGCAGTTGAGGGTAGTCCTGCGGAAAATCAGAAGGCTCCCCTCTCGCCCACGGCCCAGAACTCAAGTGAAGTTAACTGGCCTTTCGTGGCTACAACTTTCAGTCCGGCCGGGATTCAGACAGCTCCGTGGAGACAGCCACGAGGGCCGACTGCTGCCCCTTTATTATCTCTTCAGGAGGAGGCTTCTTGATGCGGTGTCGTCGTCCTTGTTGGCGCCATCGGGGTCTAGGATCAGCTGCATCCATCGTAGAACTCTCCGCGCCGCTCTCTTCCGCGGGTGGATCCACCCCTAGCAGTTGACAGGCCTCTGACAGCGAGCGCAGCTGGTGCAGCTTATTTTCTATGCGGAACACAAGGCGAAACGGGTGGCCCCAGCTGTACGGGATGTTGCGTTGCCGGAGATGTGAGGTGATGGGTTTAAATGTTCTCCGCTTTTGCAACGTGAGTGCGGACAGGTCTTGGTAGAGGACCGGGTATTGATCATGAAACTTCAAGGGGTGCATCTGGCGTGCTTTCTGTAGGATGTCTTCCTTGGTGCGGTAATCTTGGACGCAGACCAGGATGTCTGATGGTGGAGCCACTGGAGCCCGCGGGGGGCCTACTCTGTGCGCTCGGTCCAGACGTAAGTCTGTCTCAGAGGGTCTGCCCAAGATGTGATTGAAGAGTTCCTTCGTGTATTTAAAAAGGTCTTTCGTGTCGTCGTTCATCCTCACCCCTCGGATCCGGATATTGTGCCGCCGAGAGCGGTATTCCAGGTCCTCCAGGTGCGCCTGTAGGTCTACCTGCTGATCGTGAAGCCTGAGGACCTCCTGTTGCAACGCTGCGAGCTCCGTGTCCCTCCCGTCGCTTTTGTCCTCAAGTTCGGCAACTCTCTCACCGATCCCATCCATGTCTCTGCGGACATCTTTAATCTCCGTGGTGAATTCCCGCTTCAGCGTGTGGATGTCCTCTCTGAGTGCTACAAACATGGATTCCAGGAATGCTTTGGTGATCGGTTCCATCCCTTCGTTTCGCTCGGACACAGGGTGGTCAGTGCCCATTGCCATGTCCGTTGTCTGCTGACCAGCCGGGGTTTTCGCAAACATGTCTTTCAAGGTCCTGTCTTTGCGACCCCGAGACGTGGACATATCGTGGCAAGGGCGGGCCCGAGTGCTACCCCGGGTTAGCCGGACTCTCCCCCGTCTCCGTCTATATTGCCCTCTAAGCCTCGCGGCCGAGTGCGGTACATGGATTCCTGCTTTCCCCGCGTAGCTGGGGGCCTGGGTCCTACCAGTGCCTCCGCCGGAGTCTCGCAACTACCTCCTCTGTGTGTCGCAGGTCCCACTATGCCCGGTGTTTCTCTGATTCCTGGCACCGGTGCGTCTTTTGGCCTAGGGGCCGGCCGGGCAGGGTTACGTCAGGGGCAGTCTCTGCGCGGGTCCCCGCTGTAGTGGCTCTCCCTTTCCCCCAGCAAGGCCCCTTCAGGGAGCTCAGTGCCCCTTCTCCATGTCATCCAGGTCTTCCCTGCTGGGAACTCCAACTGCGGCCGCAGCTGGCTCTCTTATCGTTCCTCACCCCCAATGGGGCGCGCCTGGCATGTAGTTCTCGCTCGGGACTGTTCTTTGGCGCCACAACTTTGGGTGATGGTGTGCGCTACAGCACCTTGTTTAGTGGGAGCCTTTCAGTCGTGGGCGCCGGCACAGTGACCCCCCCTTAGGTCCTGAGTGCCCCCCACGTGGCGTTGGCCTCCACTATTCCACTCCGACCTGCTCTTCTATTGTCTGTGAGTGGTGCCCCCTCTGTGTCTCCCTCAGGGCTCCTAGTCTCTCACCCCCTGGCGGGCTCGTCGATCGGGGCCGTCCCCACTGGGCAGCGAGGCCCGGACCGTGCCGCAGGCAGACCGCTGCTCCCCTCCCGGACGCTGTTGGATGGCAGCCGTCCCCCTCATTCACATGGCTGCGGAGTGGGTACTGTGTCCGCCCTCCGTGCACCGCCGGGGAGACTCCCTTGGGCCGCGTAGGCCGGGACCCCTGGAGCGCGCTCAGTTCGGGCCTACCTGCAGCCCACCACGCACCGACGTCTCCGCTCCAGCGGTCGTGGACACTCGGTCACTCCTCTGCTGTCAAGCCTCGCTGGGATGTGGGCAGCGCCCCCGGCTACCCTCCGCTGGAACCGCACCCAGGGGTCCACTGTAGCACCCCGCAGGGGGATGGGCGCCGTGGGTCGCCCCCTCGCAAGATGGCCGGCGCCGCTCCCAGTCCCACTCACTTCCACCACTGCGTCACAGCCATAGCAGTGTTTCTGCCCCGTCGTCTCTGCTCACCGCCGGTGCAGTCCGATAACCTCCACCTCAGCCGCTGCTCCGACTAGGGCTCTCGGTGCTCTCGTCTCCGGCCGCCGGGCAAACCGCCCCGCCGCCGAGGATCTCGGAGCCTCGTTTCTCGGCCCCGCGGGCCGGAGGTCCCTGCTGTCGTCTTTCACCGATCTTGCGGGTGTCAGGCTTGTGGGCTCATCCGGTGCACTTCTCGCTGGTCACGACACCGGTGTTAGCGCCAGCAACAGCTTTAAACGGCTATTAGCCGGTGCTTTTAGCGGGCCGTCGGCGGGAGCTCCGGAGCAACACGTCCGCTCACGCCGCCATCTTGGCCACGCCCCCCGCCAATCTCACTTTAAACTCTCCCAAGTATTCAAAAGAAGATGTGGATTTCGACGGTGGTGAACATAAAAATACATTAAACATAAAATACATTCTCTCCTTGTGGAGAAAACCCTGGAGTAAGGGCATACGGAGCTTCTAAGAAAGACAAAATAAAGAGGAATACATCTCTGGAGCACATGTTTTTACAATTTTATGGACTTTTTATTAATAGATGTATGTTTTATGACGTAACGCACACTATATTTGTAAATGATTTTAGGTAATCATACAATAAAGAATTTTATACACACATCTCCGGAATCAGACCGAGCATGGCACCATAAAATAGACTGTTGGACCACTTCTAGAAACAGGGGTTGAACTGGAGACCTTTTCCTTTAACACATTTCCCCCTGTGAATTGCTAAGTAGGTTACACCCTTCTCCTTGCGAATTAAAACCGTATCTGGTTACATACAAGCATGTGCATGGAAAAAGAGTGTTGACACATTTAGCAAACCACATTCCTGCTTCCAGCCAAGTGATTGGCTGCCACTTGTACCATTAACTTCCATTCTAAAGTATGTACCACAGATCTGGTCCTGTCTAAGAGTTGGCAGGAACTGCTTTTTTCGGTCTCATGAACTACATGCCCTTTGGTTTGCTGGGATTAGGATAACACCAGCATAAAAATCCTAAAACTACTTCTTGCCCATCACTCAATTTCCAAATTTGACATGGCCCTGTATAATGAATATTAACAGCAGGTTGATGCCCAATGCTAACAAGGTTGGGAAGAGTGGCCGCCCCGGCCAGGCCCAATCAAAGCTCTGCTATATTGTTATATTTCTATTAACTCTTTCATATGTAGAGTTGAACAGCAATTCAAATCCAACACATCAAATCTTATCCTAGTGACACTGCTTACAGTGACTCCCAGCCGAGTGGTCCAAAGCTTTCTCTGCATCACTTAGCAGGACTGCCTACCTTTTTACAGCGTCTTGGTTGGGATTGTATTTTTGCCCATAACTGTGCTTGGGGTGGTCCTAGGAGGATGGGACCACCACCGAATCGTTCAGCATGATGTGCTCTTTGTGTTCAAGGCATCTGCTTGGTTCTCTCCCTAGGTTAGGGAAGATCCCAAAATCATCACCTCTCTCACTGCTTGCTATATTTTCATTTTCACTTTTGTGAGATGACTATATGCATTTTAGCATGTAAAGATAGAGTTACTTGTTTTACCAAAGGTATGTGAGGTTTCTGTTTTATTAATTGGGATGAGATGGAACGGAGTTACGGAGCGGAGTTTCACTACGTTTTTTGTTCAACTCTGCAGAATTCTGTGTAGTGGTACTCCGCCAACTTCGCCCCCCCTAAATACTCGGGTGGCGTAGTGAGCAAAAGAATGATGGATTCAACCCAGATCTCTTGACTGGGGGATTCATTCAGCATTCAGTCCATCATTTGTTGTCACAGCACTTTTGGCCCTAGGTGGGATGGGTATGCCCAGGGGTGGGTCCCTTGCTCGGTGTGCCACTGGACTCAAGCTAGCCTGGCTGATGAGGGGTGTTACCCCGAAACCTGTCCCAGGATGCTTCTTTCCGGTCAAGGGAGGACCTAGCTTGGAAGTTCGGGCTGGACTGTTTCCATGAGGAACAGGGTCAAGACTGATTTGCATACAGCTGGGTCAAAACTGGGGTGGCGTAGTGGGCAAAAGAACAATTGATGTAACTGTGTGGCCGCATTACACATGCAGCGCATTCTCCTTGATTGCGCCAGGCGCACCTTTAAAATGGTGCGCCCAGTGCAATGAAGGAAAATGCACCACATTATGGTGAATGTGCTGCCTTCAGGGCAGCCGCAAACTCGGCAGCGCATTCAGGTGAATGACGGAGCAGCTGCTTTAAAGCCGCTCTGTTTTCACAGTACAGGCGGCAACACGCCTGCACTTTTAAAGGGGGATTAGAGATTCCCTTGCAGGCAGGTGCAGTCAGTGAATGCACCCACCTGCAAGGGGATGTCTGGGGATTCATGGGACCCCCTTCACCCCCTCCAGAGGGCTGCTCCCAGGGGGCACACTGACAGTGCACCACCTGGTGCACTGTCAGTGCGCCCCCTGAGAGCTTCTTTGCCTCTGTGTCCGTGTCTGTAATACGGCGTGGGCGCTGAAGCAAAGGGATTCTCTCATTTGCATGGGGCATGCCCCCATGCAAATGAGGGAACGCCCCCTGAAGATAGCGCTGGCGCTTTATATACGCTAGCACTATCGGTCTTCCAGGATAGGACGCACAAGCGTCTGCGGCCCCTTCTGTAATACCAAAGTGCCCCGGGGCGCGCAATGTGGGCGCACACGCCCATTGCACCCGCAGGGTACTGTGTGTAATACGGCCTCAGATCTCTTGACTGGGGGTGAATGTTTGATTCATTCAGCATTCCGTCTATCATTTGTTGCCGCAGCAATGGGACATTCAATAAGCAGGTATTTGGAGGACAGTGTGACCAAGCACTACTGCAGGTAATCCTTGTTCAGAAACAGTTCTTTGGTTAATCGTTCTACATTGGGGTTCTCGGTGGTCCTTCTCGGAGTTGTCCACCAGTCTGATCAGACACAACTCCAATAGGCTTCCATATCATGGATTTGTTCGTGCTTCTTCTGTAAACAGTTCCATAGTTCTAGCACTGTGTATGTGGACCTCATCCCCTATTCCAGTGACGCATCTCTCCTGCATCTTAGCAAGACGGCAAGATTCTGCCTCATAGGGTCCAAACATTATTCGCATTATCTCACTTGTCCAACAGTTTATTGCTTCCGTCAAGGATCAGTAAATTGAAGTCTGCAAAGAGGAGAGTGTCACAAAATATAACCTGTTTGTAAAATGTAATCTAGGTTGCCTAGAGCAATAGTGAAGTGTGCACTGGGGGCTGCGCCTCACAAACATTTCCACAAATGAACTTTGATGGCGATGCAACCTGTCTGCGCGCCCTCATGATCCGGATGCACCAGCCTCAAAGGGTAATTTTCAAGGCTTTCTTCGGAGGCGCTAACAGCGAGGAGTACATCGAAAAGACTGCATCTCTCAGCACAGCTCGCCATGTGATCTCGCCCAAAACAGTCTAGGACACACTGCTTTAAATGGGCAGGTGCAGTCTGGAACGGAGTTGAAAAGGAGAGTACCTGCACTCACTTGTCAGCATTGCTGCAGTACATTTAATGGGAGAGTACCAGCACTTCTCAGGAGCAAACAGGTACTCTAAAGGGTGAGTACCCACCCTTTAGAGTACCCGTTTGCTCCAGAGAAGTGCTAGTACTGTACCTGCACTTCTGTATTTCCATTTTAAGCACCGCTAGCGCAGCATGTAAGTGTTCTATCTCATGCACCCAGATTACTTTGGCACCCTCAGGGAGAACTTTCCGTTCTCCCTGAGGGTGCTTCTAAATAAATATCAGAGTTTCCTTTTAAAGACGAGAACGAAGGAAGCGTTTTAAGTTACTACATTCACATTGTTTCAGGAACAGCAAGCCTCTTTATTTTCCTGTTCCTGGCAGCCTTTTAACATTTAGATAAATTGGGTACACACATTCCAAGTGCGCCTCCAGCCCAAAACTGTGACGCTTTGATCTTTACACTCTTTATCAGCTCCTAAAAATGAACTCACTCATTGCCACTTTCCACCAGCTGCGTCAGGAGAGAAACCCCATCCAAGTTTATGAACTCTTGGGCGAAGGTGACGTCTCTTGAGGAGCGGGCCAGGTCCTTCAGGGCTTCCAGCTTGGCGTCCATGCTGGAGGACTGGATCCGCTCATGGAGCTGGAGAGCGTACTGCGCCTGCGTGAGACAAAGGAAACACTTCAAGCCGCAAGCACTGGAAATCCACACATTAGCAATGCAACACAGGGGTTACGCATCTAAGACACAGATTTCATATCAGGCTCCTCTGAGGAAAATCCACCAAGATGCAGAAAATGCTGAAAAATCGACTTTGAATACATTTCCCAGGTAGTAAAATCCATCAATTTTACAGCATTGCTGCTTCCTGAAAGGCTATTTTTGTAACTGATTGTTAGAGTGGAACTTACTCGAGCATGGTTCTAGATAACTGGCGCTTAGATATGCACAGTCAAAGCCAGTCGCTTTACTTAAGTGTTGGTGTCTCCCCAGTTTTTTGGTAGCGAGCAAAATGGTCACAAAGCTACATATTTTTTTTTTTAAAAAGCTCCTTAAACAGGTCAGGTGGTAGTCTACCAAACTGCAATTGTGCATTTTGTAACTTTTTTGAAAAAAAATGTGCATGCTTATTTTATGCATACACATAATCATTTTATATAGCTATAATAATACTTCATGAAAATGTCTATAAAAATGGCCTGATTAACTGTAGATAAGACTTTCTTCTACACATGGTGAAAATAAGTGTCAGCTAAAATAAATGCTTGTAATCAGTTTATTTTTATTATTATTTTTTTTATTTTTACGGAGTGTGTTTTTTCAGGCACCAAAGAAAGAACCCCACTGGTATAAATCCTGCTTGAAATGGTGCCTAAATTTACAGACTAGCAGGGTACCATTTTAACAGGGTTCGTGTATAGTGCCGTTCACTAGCAGAGAGCTCACCCTCTGAGCTATCTCGATTAATCGTGGTGATGAAGAGCTCATCAATGAAACGAGTCCACAGTACAAGCACATTTGCCAAGTCACCTTCAAGAAAATTCGATATTGTGTTTTCGATTGCTACCTTGCTTTGCCCAAAAGGACTGCCAAACCAATCATCTTGCCACAACAGAACAGGGTCTGTAATAGAACACCACACGCCACAATATAAAACAAGTTGTCTAGAAGTGAAACTAAAAAATATCAACTACATTGAAATTACTAGCAGGATTAACTCATCGCTTTAAATAGCTTTAAATGTAAAATGATTATTAAAAATAATTTACCGCACACCAATCTACAGATAATTGTTCTATTATGTATTCACAATTTGATTGGCTGGGCAGGTTCACTTCCTGGAAATGTTATTTATTTCATTTCATTTCAAGAAGCACAGTAGGTTGGTCTCAACCTAAAGAAGAGGGCCCTGAGCCCTGGTGCCTAACTTGTTGTGCCAGGATCCTATATGTGTGGCACCAAAAAATGCTGAGAAGAACTACTCAGTGTACAAAAATAGGTACAACATCTGCTTGTGGCGACATCTCCTTTCACAGCAGACTGCACCCTGACATTAGTCAGGGTCTGTGGTTCCAAAAATGGCAGCTTGAGCTTCACCACAGAAGCCTGCCAGAAGCCTAAAGGATCAGAAAGGCCCCACCTGAAACAAGCAAATTCCAATGTTTCAGAGGAGCAGAGTAAGGTGAGCAGTAGTAACCACACCTCCCATAGAGTCATCCCTCCACTGGCGGACCACAGACAGCCACTTACTTCAGTTCAAGCGGCACCGCAGTGACGGGACACTTCCTGGGCCATGAAAACCATTGTCTGCGGACGTTACAGTATTGGGCTTCTGCTTCCAATTTACATTCTGGGACTTGGCAGAGGGACTCTGGTGGGAGGGCACCTCTCGGCCGCAACCTCACCCTCAAATGACACTCTGATATCTTTCACTGGCGCGTTCAAAATTATTATTATAGTTATGACAGATAATATGGAAAGTTTAGACATGATGCTTCAGCCTAGCTGCAGGGGCAATGCAGTGCTGTATCCATTTTTAAGCGTATGAGCGTCAATATGCGAAAGAGAAATGCATATTTATCCAGGTCCAGCAAACTATGCGGGAAAAGACAGCTACGAATGGAGTGTACTAGAAGAGAATTCCACAAATGGAAGAGTGGGCAGAAAAAGATGGGTTAAGAGTTTTAGAGATCTTGGGGATGGATGGCAGGATATGGTAGCCGTCTGGCTGTCAATCAGGATTGATGGTATGTAATGGTTTCTTTGGTATATAACAGCTTGTGGTTATGCAAGCCAGTAGAAGAAGCTGATGATGCGAGGGGAAAAAATAGCAGCAGGACTATTGCTTTGGCACAAAAACGAAAAGTTGACTGACGAGCAGGACACAGCAGGACAGAGCTAAGAGAAGAAAGGAGCAAGCTTGCAAGTATGGAGTTTCCAGCAGCGGTATCTGAGAATACCATGGACTGGGCAACCTTTCTGGAATCCCATACAAGGATTGAGTAAATGAAATAATAATAATAATAATAATATTAATACAACTTGTAGAGTGCATGGCTACTTCTTACGAAGTGTCCCAGGGCTAGGATACTGACGTCAGAAAAAAAGTGTTACTCAGCGACTGGCAAAGTCTTAGCCAGATCTAGAGTCAGGTTTTCAGCTTTTTCCAGAAAATAGTTTCAGAAGGGGCTAGCTGGAGTTCAGAGGGTAGGGAGTTCCAAACGTTTGGTGCCAGCTGACTAAAGGCACTACCACCAATTCTGGCTTTTTACATTTTGAGACAGAGGCCGATTTTGAGACGGACGATCTTAGACTTCTAGTTGGGACATAAGGAATGATCATGGACTTTAGATAGGTGGGGCCTTGAAAGGAAAGAACCTTGTAGCAGTAACAAAGTGCATTAAAGGTAATTCTTTGTTTCACTGGCAACCAGTGTCGTTTCTTCAATGCGGTACTGAAAGAGGGGCAAGTAGGAAGTCTAAGCAATGTCTGAGCTGCTGCTTTTTGAGCCCGTTGAAGCCTATTCAACCGGAACTGGGAAATGCCCAGGTTAAGAACATTACAGTGGTCTAATCCGAATATGACCAGAGCCTGGAATACAGTTTTTTGGGCAGAGTCAGGTAGGAGATGGAGGATTTCCTTCAAGGATCTCAACATCCCAAAACACTTTCCTGCAAGGGCATTAATCTGAGCATTAAAGGAAAGTTTCTCGTCGAGCCAGATTCCCAGGTTCTTCACCTTGGGCTTGGGAGGTGGTAGAGGACCAAGACTGTCGGGTTACCAAGCGTTAGAACAGATATTGAGGAGCTTGCCCAGTACCAGGACCTCCATCTCCCTGGCATTCAGCTTCAAACAGTTATGGTCCATCCAAGCAGCAACCAGTGACAAACAAGCGCAGAGGGAAGAGGCCATGCGCTTGCTGTTCTGAGATATGGTGATGACAAGTTGCGTGTCATCAGCATATGAAATAATAATAAAGCCATAACGCTCACTCACCTCGGCCAGAGGGCCAAAGTTGACATTGGAAAGGGCTGGACTCATTGAAGAGCCCTGTGGCACTCCTTGCTGCAAAGAGCGAACCGTCAAATGAAATGGCTTTTGTGAAACCTGAAAGCTGCGTCCCTGCATGAATGAGGCCAGGCAGCGCAGCACTTTGCCACCGATGCCACTGTTCCAGAGCTGCATGACCAAGATATTATGGGATACAGTATCGAATCCGGCACTGTGGTCAAGCATAAGAATACCTGCAGGGTCGCCCTCATCCATAATCTGCCTTGCAGACTCGGAGGTAAGCAGCAAGGCTGACTCAGTACTGTAGGAGGGGGCGGAAGCCTGATTGCATCCTATGCAAGAGCTCATGGTCCTCCAGAAAACTGGAGATCTGTCTAAAGTGATAAAGCATAGTTAAAGTAGCAATAAAGCGTAGATGATATCAAGTGGTCTAAAAGTGCTTCAAGACATGGGGCTGTGAGGTAAGAGGAGAGTGCAGAGAGTGGAAATGTTAAGTCCACTGGTATATTATTTGAGGCTAGGGTGGGTGACAGGATGTTCAATTAAAGATGACATAGCGAGGGCTAAAACAGTAGGTGTTAGGAGTTTGCAGCGGGGTACAGATGAATCTTTGTTTCAACTGTATTCATTTGATAGAGGACCATCACCCGGACCACCATTCACTGTCAGGAGACTCACAAAAGGGGGATGCTGTAGAACCTCAACTTTTTATTCGCATGATGCTCTACTAATCGGAGTTGGGCACTTTATAGTTGGAAGTATAAAAAAAAAGCATGTCAATCTGAGTCCTGGAAAAGAATAAAGTGCCATCACAATTTGCTGGAGGTTTGACAGCAGTCGTTCCTTTCTGCAATAACAAAATATAGAGAACGATGCCCCCCAGCAGGTGTTGTAACTACAAAGTCATTCGAAACAAATATTGGCTCAAGAGCAGACAACCTAATGAAAATCAGTGCCTCACTGCAGACAGGCTGCTACCCTGTTATCCTAAAACAGGCTACCATTGCAAATAGTTTGCATTACCTCCTGAATTACCTCCTGCATTTACTTTCAGGATCGTGCCCTTATTAAGCACTGAGGCTAGGATAATTCTGGTCAGACGCATGGTCGATCAGAACATCTCACCCAAACTGCTCAACACTTGGTATCGGAAAATACAAGAATCATTTTTATTCTACAGAATATCACTCGAACTTACAGTGTAAATGGTTGCATTGGTTAAGGGTGGGGTTAAATTCAAGTGTCAAATATAACAAACGTTGGGAAGGCAATAGCGTTAGCTGCCAGCCTTTTGTCTTTGCAAGTGCTGGTTTCCTTGTTGTAAAACGTTATTACAAAAGCCACCGGAAAAGTGGCATATGCATGTGCTTGCATGGGCAGCCATCTAGGATTGTTTTTTTATTTTTATAAAGCCAATTAAAGACAGCGATCAATGCCTGGTAAAAGTGGTGTCTGGAAACGCCCAGTGCTTGAAATGGGCCTGTACTATTAGATACTAGAGTACATCAACTTCAAACAGCGAGTATCAACAATTTTTAGCATTGTTTCAATACTTCTAGTGGGAGAGTATCCGCACTGTTCAGCAGCAAATAGGTACTGTAGGATAACGAGTACCTGCACTTTTATATTTCCATTTCAAGCACAGGGGCCATCACCGTGAGAACAAGACTGTCCCAAACTATGCATTACTTTATAAAGGACTTATTTTACCAATCCAACATTCCAGATATCATTTACGTAGATATTGCTTCACTTTTCCTGTCCCTGTTTGTAATTTTTCCATCCCGAGTAAAAGATGTCATTCTTCTTTTTAAACGTTTATAACATAAAAAGCGACAGACTACTCCTCATGAAAATATAAAAGCCTTGATGTAGCTACGACTATGAGTTTCTGTTGGGAGTTACAAAGGACATACACAGAGAAGTCATTATAAGCATCCGAAAGAGAAAGTGAGACTGTCCAGACCCTTAAATATATGTGGATGGTGGGTGCTAGGGAGCAAGGCACGCAGCGTTACAGACACAGAGAGAACAAGCCAGCAGGGTGCCCTCCTGCCATATTACAGAAGGAGGGTCTCACCTTTAATAGCGAGGAGTGCGTCAAGAGGTAAAAGGTGACAGAGAGAGCAAACTAGCACTATTGCAAGACGTGTCATTTTTTTAAGAAATGTACTACTAAACTCAGTGCTTAATTTGAGCTAGTGGTTTCTGGTGCTCAGCACCAGCACTTATTTGTCAACAACGGCACTTATGACAGTCAACCACATAGTGGCGCTGTTTGTCTGCTTTCGAGATGAACACAACAATAGTCGTTTATTCAGTAAATATACTTTAAAAGTGACTAATACTTGCCGCTCAAGCCATTCTTGTAGCTTTGGGGAGTGCAATAGTCTGAATTGTCACACTTGTGTGTGATGGTTAGTAGTTGTGTTGGTTCTATCTTTGGAAGTGCTCGCAGGGGCAATTGGTTGTGCAACATGAAGTGGCCTCCTGACCGAGGGCCCTGGCACTTATGTTTTTTATTAAATTAAGCACTGACTAAACTCCACCTGGAATAATGCCAATATTGATTTCTGATCCCCTCAAGAAATACAGCTTATGCAGCCTGTGGCATGCCACTGAAAACGCGACTGACTGGGGTAGTCTATATATGAAATATTTCAAATTGTTCCAGGCTGCGTTTCTTCCGGCCCAGAACCTGTTTCTCGCTTTAAGAAGTGTGCAGAATATGCCTTTGTTAATGCCTCACCGTACCTTTCTTCACAGTATAGAACATATTTCAAATTGTATACACAAGGCCAGAAATCCTTGCAAAAACAACTTCTTTCAATAAAGGGGACAAATAGTAAAATATGTCCACCTGGCACTAATCTCCTTACTGTCAAAAGTACCAGGACATATTTCTCATGTGAAAAACTCGAGAGTCATTTCCACGTGCTTCACAGACATGGTATGCCAGCTGACTGGCCTGTTTTTTTAATAAACACGTATTTGGAGCGATGTTTCTCTCAATCTTTGGGAATGTATTGGGCCAGAACTGCTATGTCAGGTAAGTGGAGACAAAAAACCCTAAGTGAAGAAAGAAAGTGCATAAATCGAATCAGGTGGGGAGAAAATAAGTCAGCATTCACAGAAACTCAAAAGACAAGACTGGGTCCAAAATATTCAAGCTGCTTCGGAAAATGGGCGATAGAAAAGAAAATTTAGTTCACTTTTTTTTTTTTTTTAATATGTTACGCGATTTAACTGATTGCTTTGTGGCCTTAGGCATAATAACATGTTTCTGGACCAGCCCATTAGATTGGATCTTATTTTTAGCACATGTTAACAGTGCGACTTCTGTTCTTGTTCGGCTCTTGTGCACCTATCTGGTTTTTGTGTCCATCCGACTTGCCATCCAGCACTAGAGGTTACAGGCTATATATGCATCCCCCCTACAGTCATTCAGCCACTGGGGCAAAGGGCGATCATGGCTGTTATCACTGAGCCAGGGCTCTAACCAGTCTAGGCCCAGAGATGACAGGCTTCAGGGGCGTACAGCAGGCCGCTGCAGCCCCTGCAGCACATGGGGGACCCCAACACTTCAGGGGCCCGCAAACCCTTCAGAGGGGCCCATTCCACCCAAGGCCAATAAATATCCGTGAGATATTGGAGATCTAGGGGCCCCTAACCCAATCTGCAGGGGGACCCATCATTTTGTTACGTCACCGACAGGTTTACCTGTTCTATGTGGCGCAAAAGCGGACTTGTGGATAAACATGCCTGCTTAGTAAAAATAAGAGCAATAATCAACAGAAAATAGTCAACATATGGTAAAATATCTGTAAATATTTGTAATATTTTGTAAAATATCTGTACAGCTTAAAATCCTGGCAAAAAATACCTCAGAGGATTTATGTGTCTGATGTAAAGGATCTGTCTGCCTTCTGGAGGTCAGAGGTTTAAGATCTGGTCAAATTACCCTTGTAGGTTGATGCACCTGTGGCAGAGATCTAGGCACAATCTGCAGTTCACAGACAGAAATTCAGACGTTCGACTCGAACTTTCATTCTTCTAGCATCAATAGCATGCATAAGTGAAAGGGGTAACAATATATTCCATTATTTAAATTGGAAGTGGCATTTCAGTCTTTTGAGTGCCCTACATTGATGTTCTCTATGGAGAGCACTGCTGTCAACTTACCGGTCCTTACAACTTATGTTTATGAATTTTTCGAACAGTTACGGGTCAAGATTTCAAAATCTGCACAACTCCCATATCCCTTATGAATGGGGATGCGTCCTTGATTGGCTTCTTGACTACAAATGCATCAACTTAGGTTGCAAAACATTTAGGGCCTTATTTAGAGTGTGAGATACTCCTGTACGACATGGCAGATACTTCTTCTCCAGACTACAAGCTACATAACCCATAGTGCAATAGTAAGATGGCCGACATACGTCCGCCATATTTGTGACAGAGCATCACACCCACCAAACAGTAAATAAGGCCTTCAATCTTTATCTGACCGACCACTTCACCCCAATATTTAAAAACATTCTCCTCCACATCTCTAGTTCTACCCAATCTCAATTAGGCACCAGCAGAATTAACTCTGAAATTAAATGCAGTTCCTCAAAGCGACCAAAATAAACTTCTAGCATAGATTAATCATTCTATGCAAGTTAGCTTTAGTGTCTTGCTTTCTTTTGCAACTATGAGAACGCTGATATTGCTGCTGGGAAAGAGCCGCAGAAAGTGTCTACAACCGAACAAAACAGCTCTAAGTGCTGCAAATCAGCTTTTTTTACTCAAGCAAAAAATGGACCTTTGCAAACTCTAGCTTAGAAGAGCCCAGAAACCACAAGGAAATTGGAGCCAATTTATCCAGTGAATGGTGCAATTTTTGTGCATGATTACTTCTATTCAAAATACTCCAGACCTCACTGAAAGTTGCTCCCTCTCACACCTTCCAATCATGGCCAACCTTGTGTCTAACCCCGATGAGCTGCCATTAGGAACGTCTAAGATTTCCATTCAAGCAAATTGCTCTCGGTGAGGTTGTTAAAGAAAGGTTTCCAACAAATTGCTTTGACAATCCATGTCCAACTATTGTATGAACAAGTATCCAGGCTTGTCCAAGAGAGAGTGGTGCCGGTGGATGTGGCGATGTGCAATGCTGTACTCTCACTTCCAGTGGATGCAGGTCTTAACGGAGACTGAAATGGGCAAAAAGCAGCACTGAGGTACAGATGCTGAGTGAGGTAGCTACGATCCTCTCCTTGTGCTCGCGAGGATCAACAAATGTCAAAGAAATAGTTTCAGCTGCCTTTCCAATATGAAGCATCAGGTGTGTTTCAAGCTTTGGCTCTGAAAGGCATTAGCTGACCATTTGGCTTTGCCAATGTTTGGTGTTGAACAGCATTGGCAACAAGGAAAAATGCTTGTTTGCATTCGCAACAAGAAAACGCTAGCAAAGCCAATAGGTTTGGCTGTTTTATCAATGAACTGGAGTCTTTAATGCCTGGAAAATTTGTGTGTGTGATTGTGTGGACTGGTGAGTGGTTTAATGGAGAATGAGTCAACGGCTGTGTGGATATGTGAGTCCACGGAAAAGCATGGCCTAGGCAAGAAAATGAGATTAATTTCTTCACTTATGTGGTAATAAGAAATGGGCAGTTAAAGAGAGGGTAAGCTATGAAAAACCAGTGTGGATACTGGAGTATTTTTATTCACATGACATGTGAGGGACAGCTGTATTTGCAGCTTAGCAGGTACATTAAAAAGTATTTATATATTGGCTAACAGTTAGTGTAGGAGTGCATTAGAAAAGAGACATGTATTTGGCTTGGGGTTTGATGATCATTTGCGGATGTTCACCAGTTCGGACACAGTACAGTGTTAGATTGTGCTCCACACAGAAATTCACAGAAGGTAATGGGAGGCTGCTTGCAATAAGTCTAACTACTGGCAATAGCTCAGCGTAGCTTCTACCCATTGTTCTTTTGCTCACTATACCACCTCAGTTTGGACCCAGCCATATGCAAATCAATCTCAACCCTGTTCCTCATGGGAATAGACAAGCCCGAACTGCCAAGCCAGGTCCTCCCTGAACCGGAACACAAGCAACCCAGGACGGGTTTCGCCCTAGCTATGGGCTCAACAGCAGGTGCAGCTTGGTTCCATTGATACAGTGAGCATGGGACCCACGTCTGGGCATACCAATGCCACTTAGGGCAGCACACCAAACACACAAAAGGTGAGGACATCCTACTTGCAATAAGTCTAACCACTGGCAATAGCTCTGGGTAGCAGTCCAACTCATCATTCTTTTGCTCATCATGCCACCTCAGTTTGGCCATATGCATATCAGTCTTGACCCTCTTCCTCATGGGAACAGTTCAGCCCGAACTGCCAAGCCTCATTCCACGCACACAAGAGGAACCTCTGGTCCGCCGCCCTCGCCGAAACCCCTCGCATCCGTAGAGCAAGAACGAGTGGAAGAGCCTACTCCTACATCGTGGCAAAGACCTGGAACGAACTCCCGCTCAACATCAGGCGCTCCCCCACCCTGCACACCTTCAGGAAGAGCCTCAAGACCTGGCTCTTCAGCTGGCTCAGAGCTGCACGACCTACCCCCCCACTCTCCCAGCGCCTTGAGACCCGAACGGGTGAATAGCGTAGGCGAAACCAATAGGTCTCGCCTACGCAAGAGCTATTGGCTTTGCCAATGTGTTTTAGCCATGTTGTGTGGCTGCTGTTCAGCGTGGCTAACAGTTAGTAACATAGAGGATAGCGGTGTGGAGTGGCGTAGAGCAGAATGGTGAAGAGTGGAGTGGCGTAGAGTGCAGCGGGGCAGAGTTCAGCACTGTAGAATGTAGTGGTGTAGATTAGTTTTGCTTAGTAGACTACAGTGGCTTAGAGTGCAGTGGTGCAGAGTAGAGTGGCATAGAGTAGAGTGGAATCGAGTGCAGTGGCGTAGAGTGGTGCAGAGTAGAGTGGCGTAGAGTGGTGCAGAGTAGAGTGTTGTAGAGTGGTGCAGAGTAGAGAATAGTGTTGAAGAGTGCAGTGGTATACAATGCAGTGGCGAAAAGTGGACTAATGTAGAGTGAAGTAGCGCAGAGTGGAGTAGTGCAGAGTAAAGTTGTGTAGAGTGCAGTGGCAAAGAACCCAGTAGTGCAGAGTAGAGTGTCAAGGTGTATAGTGGTGTAGAGTGGTGCAGAGTGGTGCAGAGTATAGTATGTGAGTAACAGTGGAGTGGAGTTGCGAAGAGTAGAGTTGACTGGTGCAGAGTGCATTGGCATAGAGTGTTGCAGATCATAGTGGCATAGAGTGCAGCAGCATGTAATTCAGCAGTGTACAATACAGAGTCGTAGAATGCAGTGGTGTAGATTAGAGTGGTGCATAGTAGAGTGCAGTGGCATAGTGTGCAGTTTAGAGTGGCATGAAGTGCAATGGTGTAGAATACAGTGGTATGAAAAACAGTGGCACAGAGTGCAAAGGTGAAGAGTAGAGTGGTGCAGAGTAGAGTGGCATTGAGTGTGCAGAGTAGAGTGGCACAGAGTGAATTGGTGTAGGGTGGTGCAGAGTAGAGCATAGTGGAGTGGCGTAGAGTGCAGTGGCATACAGTGGAGTGCTGCAGAGTGCAGTACTGCAGAATAGTGGTCTAGTGTTCAGTGGCGGAGAGTGCAGTGTTGCAGAGTAGAGTGTAGTGTTGCAGAGTAGAGTGTCACAGAGTGCACTGGCGTATAATAGTGTAGAGCGCAGTAGCATAGAGTAGAGCGATGTAGAGTCCATTGGTATAGAGTGAAGTAGCGTGGAATGCAGTAGAGTGGCATTGAGTAAAGTGGCGTGGAGTAAAGTGGCATAGAGTAGAGTGCCATAGAGTGCAGTGGTGTAGTGTGCAGTGGCGCAGAGTAGTGCAGGGTAGAGTATAGTGGCGCAGAGTGGAGTGCTGCAGAGTGCAGTGGCGTAGACTGCAGTACTGTAGAATAGAGTGGCGTAGAGTTCATGGCAGATAGTGCAGTGTTGCAGAGTAGAGTGGCATATAGTCAAGTGCAGCAGAGTGTAGTGGCATAGAGTGCAGCAGTGTAGAATAGAGTGGTGCATAGAATTTAGTGGCGGAGAGTGCAGTGTTGCAGAGTAACATAACATAACATGTGTATCTGTAAAGCGCATGTTCACCCGTAGGTATCTTGGCGCTGGATTACAGATGTTTATTGTTACCCAACTCAATGGTACTCATTTTATCCACCTCAGATGGATGAAAGGATCCGCCGGGATTTGAACCTGGTCCATGAGGTCGAACACAAGCCCCTGCAGTGGAAGCATTGGTCCACTGAGCCACCAGACTCGGCTTAGTAGAGTGTTGTAGAGTGCAGTGGTGTAGAGTGGCATAGAGAGCACTGGCAGAGACTACAGTGGTGCAGAGTATAGTGCAGTGACAGAGTGAATTTGTGTAGAGTGCAGTGGCATAGTGTAGTAGCTTAGAGTAGTGTAGAGTGGCATAGAGTAGAGTGGCGTAAAGTGGTGCAGAGTAGAGTGGCGTAGAGTGGTGCAGAGTAGAGAATACTGCAGTAGAGTGCAGTGGCATACAATTCAGTGGTGAAAAGTGGACTAATGTAAAGTGAAGTGGCATAGAGTGGAGTAATGCAGAGGAAAGTGGCGTACAGTGCAGTGGCAAATAACCCAGTAGTGCAGAGTAGAGTGTCCTAGAATCCGGTGGTGTATAGTGGCGTAGAGTGGTGCAGAGTAGAGTATAGTGGGTAACAGTGGAGTGGAGAAGAGTAGAGTAGAGTAGAGTGGATGGGTGCGGAGTGCATTGGCATAGAGTGTTGCAGAGTGGCATAGAGTGCAGCGGCATATAATTCAGCGGTGTACAATGCAGATTCGTAGAATGCAGGGGTGTAGATTAGAGTGGTGCGTAGAAAAGTGCAGTGGCATACAGTGCAGTGTAGAGTGGCATAGAGTGCAGTGGTATAGAATAAAGTGCCATATAACACAGTGGCATAGAGTGCAGGGGTGCAGAGTAGAGTGGCGTAGAGCACAGTGGCATAGAATGCAGTGGTGTAGAGTGGTGCAGAGTAGAGTGGCATAGAGTGTGCAGAGTAAAGTTGCACAGAGTGCAGTGGATAGAGTGGTGCAGGGTGGAGTATAGTGGAATAGAATGGAGTGTGGAGGAGTGCAATGGCGTAGACTGCAGCACTGGAGAATAGAGTGGCGTAGAGTTCATGGCAGAGAGTGCAGTGTTGCAGAGTAGTGGTATAGAGTGCAGTGGAGTAGAGTGGTGTTGAGTTAATTGGTGTAGAGTGAAGTGGCATACAATGCAGTGGGGTAGAGTGGCATAGAGCAGAGTGGCGTAGAGTGCAGTGGCGTAAAGTGGTAGAGAATAGAGTATAGAGTGCAGTGGCATGTAGTGCATTGGCATAGAGTGAAGTGGCGTAGAATGCAGTGGCTTAGAGTAAAGTGTATGTTTGCAAAGCATTTGCATGAGGTTTATAGAACACAGTTTGTGTGTCAGGTTTGTAAAAATGTGTACCTTTAGTTGTATATACACAACCACTTTAGCAAACACCACATGCAAACACCTAGCCAAAGACAGAAAAAAGGGCAGAGCGTTGCTGTAAAACGTTTGCTCTGTGCCATGGCTTTAGCGCTATTAAACATGGCTTGCATTAGAAGTGCTCCATGACTCATAGCAATGCACAACACAACACATGAATGCGTCATAGTTGTGTCCCTTGGGCATAGTTTTGGTACAATACCTCAAACGTTCAGAATGAGCAAGGCCAGACTGCAACCGGAAAAAACTCCCACCTCACACAGCTGGTGAGTTTCTGAAAATGTTTTCCTTGTTTTGTTTGCTTGAAAAGTATGCTTCAAATATTGTTAATGGGCTCTGCTTACTTATGCAACTTTATTTATTTATTGTGTATTTATAGTATAGCGCTGAACCTGCCTAACATTGGTATCACAGTACTGCCCTTTTTCAAAATCTTTACACATCGCCGTGTTAGATGAGACAAAAAATGTAAATAACAAAAAACACTAATTGTCATTAAACTCTGAAATTAAAAACCCATTTCTCTCTATATCACTGTTTTGAATCTGATCTATTGATCAGTCGTGCTGAAGGGATAACCAAGGTAATGGGGAAATCGCTCCCAGCTGCTAAGGTACCACCCAGGAGCGGCCGTTACAGGTTAGAGCGGTGGGGCAGGGGAGTCAACAGACGACGGGATGGGGAAAATAAAGTAAATAAATAAAACCACTTACCTTGCACTCACCGCATCGCCGACTCGGCGATGAGGCGAGCGGAAGGTAAGTGATTTTATTTATTTTATTTTCCCTATCCCGTCGTCTGTCGGCTCTCCCTCCCCTCCCACCCCCACCACACCGCTCTTACCTGTACTGGCCGCGTCTGGCACCGTACCACCGCTCTGTGCTTTCAGAACTCTGATACACATCCAAGGTAGTATATCGAGAAACATTTTCCAGTTCTATTAAATATTTCAAATAAAACAGAAGATTCTCACCTGAAAGCTCCTACCCATAGTTTGCCAAATAAGCAGCATTGTACAAGAGGTTTTAAACTTGTTCCAATTATCAAAAATAGCATTTCAAACAAAATTATAAATGCTGCGTGTTGAGAGTCTGTAATGGCATCGGGCTCCTTCGCCACAGCATGCAAATGAAAAATGGCGCTGGGTGTGCTCTCTGAAAGCTCGTCAAATATACTTCCATGTACTACATTTTCGTAATGACAGTGAATGCGCCACTGGTTGTCAGCGAGCAGACTTTGGCTGCAACACGAAATGCCTATGCGGGGCTCTGACATAAGCTAATAAATCAGGGTATTAAAAACCGTTCTGCATCTTGAAAAACAGAGATGTCTGCTGTCGCCTTCCAAAAGTGGAGAGCTGTTCCCCTGCGTGCACAGAATAAAATCTGGCCACGCAGGGGGCTTAGGAGCAGAGTCGGACTGGGGTGACTGCTGTGCACCTGCCTGCAGGAGCAGGTTACTAGCAGTGTCGAATCCAGTCACACAAGACCAGTCTCTGCCGCTGAGGAATCCGGTTTTTACATGCAGGAATCAGGAGGCGGGAGACTAGCCTTAAAATCGGTAGTCTTCCGTCTGAACTGGGATGGTTGCCATGTATGAATGCATCATAGTTGAGCCTGTTGGGCATAGTTTTGGTGCAGTACCTCAAACTTTCAGAATGAGGCTTTTGATTGAGTGGTAGGTGAGCATTAGGTTTACTAAATAATTTGAGGTACTGAAGTGGATGTCTGCTTGTGCCCTGGGGGGATGGTGGAGTGCACCCGATGAGATGGCACTGAAGTGGATGCCTGCTTGTAACCAGGGGCTATACGTTGTGCCTGCTTTGTCCGGAGTGTGAGAAGGAATAAAAGGCAGGTTGGAGGATCTCCAGGGAGATAATAACAGCGCACTGAGCCCACGGCACTCAGGCAGCGCTGTAACTTTAAATATAGGATGCAGCTCTTGTTTTTATTTTGTTTTCCCCGATCGTTGCTTGAGAGCTTAAAAGAAGTTCCACCAAAGAGGATGAACACATTACTTTGCCGATGGGAAACTGATAAGAGAAACACACACAGAAGAACAGGAAATAGAATGCCTACAACCAATAGAAACTAGGAAAAGTAAAGTGACAAGCACAAGGACCAATAAGAAGTGAAGGCGGGATGTAAATCCCTTTAAATATATATTTAATTCAATAGATATCACAAACACAGCACTGTGCAGGCGAAACCTTAAAATCTATGCTCTGTGGCTGTAGTAGGGTCCAAGCACAAGAGGAAGGAAAGCCATCAAATCAGAAACAAGCAACAAATTGGCAAGTAAGCCAACCAATGATAAGCAACAGGCTGACTGAAAGCGTACTTTAAGTATTGGTATTCTCTGCAACAGGTGTTTGAAAACAGAGAACAAAAAGCTTACTAAAGGCCAGGTGCTTCCAAACTTTTCAGTGGTCAGAGCTACTTTTGCTCAGTGAAAGTCTTCCCAAGTTACCAGCAGATTTTATCACTGTAAAATATTGACCATATAGGTTAACATTACACTTTGATCACCTAAAGCAGGATTATCAGTAGTGACCACCTTAGTATTTTAGGTGAGGTTAACCAGCGGAAATCAATATAAAATACCTTTACTTGACTATTGAACTGGCATTCAAATACCACTTTAAATGTATTTTGGAATTGCAACCTTTTGTTTTCATTAGCATATTGGTTTCTGAAAATACAAATGTGTGTCAAATACAGCTTTCATTGTAGGAAAACAAACTCAATATTCCAGAAGAAAAAAAAAAATCTGAAAATCTTAGCTTTTGCTTTTCAATATTAGTTTTCATTTTTAAGAAATGCACAGTCACCAAACTTCAGCCTGCCATTTTTATTGAATACTCACATGCACAACTGCCTCACATGGACATATTCAGTTTCAAATGCCCAGGTATTATAGTCATAGGGCATTGGATGCTCATTATAACACCAAGGATGCCTGTAATGCTCTTGATTATACCAGGGTCACCAATGTGCCAAGACTGGACATCAAAACCGTCTTGAATGCCCACCACAAATCAGCCGTGGCCATTATTATGCAACAACTGGGATGCAGCCCTGAGTAATTACAAGTGAGGCAGATTAATTCAAGCATTCCATTACTTTTTGTATACCTTATTTTGCGAGGGGCGGCCACCATTATATCACAACGGCTAAAAGTAGATCAATAATGCTCTTAGCATACAAGTGATGGTTGGCAGTATGCCAAAACTAGACCAACAATGTCCAAAATAATCATCAAGGATGACCATTATCAACCTATTGGTAGTACTGCGCCAGGATCGTACACAATTTCGTCGGGTTTGAATGCCTTTTAATGTGGGGTAGTATATACTTTTGATGGTCCTTGACACCAGCCATAACATTCAGGAAGCAACACTGTTAAGGAGGGATAGAGCGTCACACACACTGTCGCACACATCAAGGTGCTCACATACACACACAGATAAATGCAAGAGGCTCCTAAAATTCTCAACTATAGATCCATACCCTACTCTCCTTAGCACTTGGGCGGATCATGCACCCAACTAACATCTTTAGTCTGGCTCCTTCAGTTCCACACTTCAGTGAGTGAGCACTGGGTCCTGCTCAGTCTACTGCAGGCCCTCTTCTTTCATGGCCCATTGTTCACACACATAGTGTGAATGATAGAGGGTGGCCTACAACATGGCCACTCTCCTTGTGACTTAGCTAGATGGAAAGTGGAGGGAGATGGTCATGTGCAGACCGCTTAGGCCGACACAATGTGTGTTTGAGTTTTTACCCGGAGGCCCTGCCATTGGTTTAGCTGACTTCCACTCCAAGGGTCTTGAGATGAACAATGTTGCCTTCTTTAATATTCACAGAGCCTACGAATGAGGTACTGGGCTTGGCTTCACCTCTGAGAGCTACTTTGAGGGTGCTTGTGAGCTACAGGTAGTTCAGAAGCTGCTCGTTCGAGATCCCTGCTATAAGTAATACCTAAAAATGGAGTTCACCTCCACCCCTATGCCCCTTGACTCACCCTTAAATGCGTTGAATATTTCTGTTCTATCTTGCGTAATTCTTTGATCTCGAGATGGATGTTTTAGCAACTGTTCGGTTTTTTATTTTGGGCTTTGTTACTGCAAGGTATCTCACTGCCTGGTCTTGGTCAGTTTTTTGTTCCGTTGTTCCAACTTACTTGTTTCTCTGACTGTTCTGGTTTTTTTCTCAGACTGGTTGTTTCTCCCACTAGTTCCTCCTAAAAGTATTGTCCACTTCTCTGGATTACAATTTAATCTGCTAAATATTGCCTACTTTGATACCCACTTCACCTGCTAAAATGGCATTCATCCTCTTTATTCGTTGCTCAAAACCTGATAGTCATGAAAGTGGATATCCCGAAATACTGACTAGTATGTAGAAGTCTTACTGAGACTCAGGATTGTTAATGACTGATTCATAAGTTCCTAGTAGACTACATGGTCAAATATAGGGCTAAACCATTGTCATGGACATATTCAAAGTGTTTTAATAGAATTATCACCAATGTCAAGCTGCTACAACCAGCTGCACAATAATTCAGTATAGATTAATCTCCCTCCTACACAAACAGGTTAATGCCCATTGTCATATTCCAGTGGTAATATTTTTTCCACTTTCAGGCTCAGGGCTGTCCGGTCCCTGAATCCCCTGCCCCCTGATTTTTGTTGCAGATTCCACTAGTCTTATCTGCTTCTGTCTAGTGACCCCTCTAATTGTATGGTTGGCGGGGCTTGCCTCCAATGTATTTACTTTACATGGACAAAAGTGATACTCGTAATGACCCAGAAGATGTACTGATCAATGAAGTACAGGATAGAAAAACAAAAGTACATGCAATCTCAAACTAGACTAGTCAGATGCAGGCCCAGTTAAATCCATTCGCAGTCAATATTGCTCCAGTACACCAGCCATTCTACTTCATAATTTATTAACCTGCTGTGGTTTGCCTAACTGCAGAAGTTTTGGAAACGCAAAGAAAATGTAAAACTTCTTGAATCAATGTAAACTACATTTTCTACACTCACCTTTATTGTATCCAAATGCTGCTCCCAAAACAGTCACTAACCTTTGCTACTTAAGAGGAGGTACTGCTGCATCAGCCAATCAATTAATGTAAAATAATAATCTGTTTGACTGTCAGCTGCATTAGAATAGATCTGTGATGTCAATCAATGAAGTCAGGCTTCTGACCTGAAAGTCCTACAGCTGATCTTTAGTGCCATGCCTCTCTTACCTTTCACAGCTAATTTTGATCACCTTGCAACAGAAACAACGTGGCCGGTATGCTAAGGTGTCCGTTTTTTATAGAGGTCTCAAATGTGAGCTCAAAAATGCCTTTACTACAATACAATTTAAACCCAAACATATCTTTCTTTAAGATTCAGAGCTCCAAAGGGATAAAGCAAAAGTTGTACGTCAGAATATTGACCACAAAATTACTGTGGCCAGAATATCGACTGACAAAATATTGTGAAGTTTCTATACTTAACTTCACATGTACCTTAAAGATACACACATAGTTGAGGTACATAAAGCAGAATTAAAAATACTAAGTGCATATTTACCTATACAAACGTACCTTCACAGTAGTTTGCTAGTCTATATTCTAACTACGATATTTTTGTAGCATGACATTTAAAACTTAGTATTCCGGAAGAAAACTATTAACATCTTAGCAAGATGCTCAGACTAGTGTTCTGTCCTCTTTTTCTCATAGACGACTCTAAAAAATGACCTCCTTTTGTGTGGTGTGACCCCCAGATTTTTTCCGGCTGTAGAACTCAGTGCACCATACCCCTGCTAGCCAGTAATAATGTGCCTGTGCTACCCCTTTAAACATGGTTGAATTGATATACCCCTAACTGGCATATTTAACTTACCCATAAGTCCCTAGCATAGGGTACAAAGTGTACAGAGGGCATCTACACTAATGTTACTAGTAGACTGCAAGCACCTATTGTGCCATCCCCTAAAGATGGAAAATCGAATTGAGAGATGCTACTTCACAAGGAACCGCAAAAGCCAGCGGATACTTTCTTGCGGAGTATAAGCTGATGCAGGTAGCTGAGACTCTAAGCATACTGACTGAGTCTCAACTCAAAAATACTAATTTGCTGTGGACTAATAGAAACACAAAATACAATACCGACAGCCACACTCGGGTGCTTCGGCTGAATGAGAAAAGGCACTTTTGATGCCCGCAGCACAGGCTACTAGACTAAGACCCATCACTTCCCAATCCTGAGGAGACCCTGACCTCATCTAGTGTTGAAACGCACTGACACCATTATTCAAAGGCATTAGGCAAAATAATGTTCTTTGAAGCTACTAAAAATGCCTATGACAATGAACTACAACTTCCATGCAAGTATTTCTGCCAAATCCATTGTACACTTTTAAAGCAGAATATGGACTAACTAAATGAACGGTGTGCACTGTATCTTTCCCACGGAAGTGTTGGAACTGGAATTGTTTATTTAAATAAGTCATTCTTTTTTGTTTATGTCGGTTATCACGGATTGGTGATAGAACACAGACATGGATGTACTTTATAAGATGGGCTTGTTTGTAATTTAATGTGAAGGGTCCCTATATTCACACAATATGTCTAACTCATTTTAATGAGATGTTTGTTTTCCAATAATATAAAGGAAACAATTGAAGGATCAACTGATTATTTGCTTTGATCTCTTCTGTATTTGTGTTTTATGCCTATTAATCATAGACTACTATTTTTTTGCCTTATTTACCATTCACTACAGTGGCAGTGCATACCAGGTTCAGGCATACCATTATAGCAGTTTAAAAACTGCAATTTGACTCGTCAAAATACACCCTGTTGACAGGTCAAAACCTCCTTTTTAAATAGAAAAAAAGTAACTCCTATGTAGGCCTTGCAGCCCATAAGAAGGGTGCATGGTATTTAAAAGTAGGACACGTAGAAATTCAATCATAACGTGTATTTACAGATAATAGGCCTCAAAAGCTATTTTCACTGTAGCGAGGCTGGTTGGCCCATTGAGAAACTCTGGTAAGCAATATAAAATATTAATTCTGCTATCTCATGGTAGGGACTAGCTAGAAGCTTTATTAACTTTATTTTTAATATTTATTAAAAGCCCAATTCAATGATGAAAGCAGATTTTTTAATTAAATGTAGGGAAAAGGTACTTTTAGTTAGTAAGGGCCAGATGTACGACCCTTTCATTTAGCGCCTTGCAATTTGCGACTCATTGCGAGTTGCAAATTGCGAGGCGCTAAATGAAATGTACAACAGTGTTATTACACTGTTTTGCGATTCCAAATGGGGTCGCAAATTGCGAGGCTCATTAATATTAATGAGCCTCTCGCAATTTGCGAGCCCATTTGGAATGCCAGCTCTCCCAGGGATGGTGGCCTGCTGGGCTCAGCAGACCACCATGTCTGGGACTGCTTTTTAATAAAGCAGCTTTTTAAAAAAAATGTTTAAATGCAGCCCGTTTTCCTTAAAGGAAAACAGGATGCATTTTAAAAAAATGAAATGAAACGTTTTTGTTTCATTTTTTAAGGCAGGCAGTGGTCCCTGGGACCACTGCCTGCCCTTAAAAAATATTTTCAGAGACAGTCACAAAGTGGAAGGGGTCCCCTGGGGACCCCTTCAAAATTGGGACTGCATTACCACCCTCTTGAAGAGGGTGGTAATTTGCGAGTGTTTTGCGACCACAATTGCGGTCACAAAACATTCACACATAGCACTGCGGACGCAATTAGGAAGGGAACGCCCCTTCCTAATTACGACTCGCAATTCCCAAATAACGAGTCGCAAATAAATTGCGACTCGCTATTAAGGAATTGTACATAGCCAACAGTGATTTTGCATGCACAAACGGGTTCGCAAACCCATTTGTCATGCAAAATCATGTTGTACATCTGGCCCTTAGTTTTTTCCGGTCTAAAGCCTATGGGAGCAAATCTGCATTAGCCACCAGCTGCAACCCTTTCAATGAATGGCCCTGAATAAAGTGTGAAAACTGCTCCCTGAACAGAAACAAAGCCCTGAGTTTGGGGAGGTGTTTTTGTTCCTCTGGAAGAATAACTATTTGGGCTGTGCTTAGGAGCTTCATTTACTTCAAAGTGGTCTCTCCTGACACAGACTGATGACATCTGGACAGGCCAATTATGTTGTTCCCCCAGTCAGGCAGGCACCAATTTTAGTGGGAGGGAAGCTGCCCCCAGAACTGGTTTCAAGTCACTAAAGAGGAGGTGCTGCTCATTTGCCGGGCCACAACTCTGAGGAGGGCACATAGGCTCAAAACAAGGGGAAAAGGGTATCACCATCTTGGATTTAGGCAGACAGGGCAATGTGTGATTGTTTGCAGTACAGCACACAAGAAAATCTGCAAAGGTGGGTAGTGTATCCCCTGGGATCTTTTACCCCACTGGTTAGGGAGGATCCAGCACTCACACCCACCCAGAAGCTGGTACCACTGTTGAATGTGGTATCCCCAGTACCCTCCTCAGAACAATACTGAACCTGAGGAAGCTCAAAAGTGGACTGAACCTGCTGTATGTGAGCTGGGGAAGCCCTGAAGGACTGGACCAGTTCCCTCTTGTACCCAGGATAAAGAAGTGAACTTCAAGGGTCATAGTGCTTACTTCCTGCTTAAGCTACAGGTCACAACAAGGTACAAGAAGACTTTTCTGCAATTTCCCAGTTGACCATTTCCAAATGGGCCTGCACTAGACCCTCAAGGTGGCCTCTGCTGGAATGAGTCCTGACCTCCCAAACTGCTGTTCCTGAGGTCCTGTAGCCCCTTGGCTGTATCTGGCTGACCTTCACATACCACCAATGAAAACATGGTTCTTACAATCATTTGGATTGCTTAATCATTGAAGCCAGTGTAGTTTATGCCATAATTAGGCGCAAATAATCGAATCCACTCCACTCACAGAGAGCTGAACTCTGCTATCAAGGATACAGTGCGGCATGGCAGGATCTAAGCAGGCACAGATACTTTAAAACAAGCCGAGTATTGCTTTTTCATTCTTTGCGGTATTCATGGAGTATTTTTTGAGTTTATAAATACCTCCTTTAAAGTCTGACAGCGGTTTTACACTTTCGGTTCTAAAGTACAATTTGCATTACAACAAAGAGAAGAAAATTAAAAAAGACAAATCACTTCGCTCTGGTCTCTCCTCAGCCACAATGGATACCATACTTTCAACCTATTGTATCAGGAAAAGGACCCTCAGTGCATCTTGTAAAGCAAATTGACCCTTTAACTCTCTGCCCCTGGGAAAATTTGGGGAATGGTCCCAAAAGATAACTTAGAGTAACTGTCAGAGGTACGTAAAAAGCTATGACAGGGCCTTCCTGCGCTACAGGGTGTTATCTTACAGCACTGTAGAAATTTAACTGGACTTCGAACCCAATAGTCAATTTGACGTGTGGATTCACAGCTCTCAACTTTGTAAACTACACATCTTGATACAAAATCTGTTTGTAGAATATATCTGAAGACAAATAGTTTTTGGAGTATGAGGCTTTGGTTAATGTAACTAGCCAAACATTGCAGCTCTTTGGTAGGGTGACAACACTGTGTGAGGCACAGCTGGCACATAATCAGATACTGACAAATGCGAAGGCAGTTTTCCAGGTTACGTCTCACCTGCCTTTGAAAAGGCCTATTATGGATAATATAAATTATTACTGTGGCCTTTGGGTCAGCTCATTAGGTGGCTTTCTTCACAATATCATTTGCTTGCTTCATATTCAATGGCTTCCCTTTCTCTGTTTGCAGTTGTCACTCCTCTGGAGCATACTTTCTTTACCATCATTTTGATTGGATGATTAATTCCCTTCCACTGCTCACATTAAAGGAACTACTTTTTTCTTTCTCTTTCAGCACTCCATGTTAGCGGATGTGTGTTCTTGCTCTCTCCCTCATGTGCTAGTCCCCCACAAAATACTCGCTTTTGCCATGCACTCAGTGTTGCTCCTGCCACTCTCTCCACATTTCGCCCATTACTTCTCCCACCCCTCCTAGCTGTTTTTATTTTTATTTTTTTAAACATTTTCCCATCTCAAGCTCCTCCAATGCTCGCCTGCCCTCCTCCACTCTTGTTTTGTCCAACTAGGGGTGCGGCGAGCTGTTTGCTACGGTCGATTTTGTTACAGGGGGCTGATATTGCCGGCCCCGTTAACAAAAACGGGCCCCCAGGGACCCAAAACCGGCCCCCAAACTGGCAGCCCACCGGGGAAACGGCCCTGGGTGCAGCCTAGGGACGGAGAGAAAAAAAGGGTCAAAATACGACAAGCTGCCACATTAATTTTATTCACAACCACATCTATCAGTGCTACTGGACAGAGTTATCCAGTGAAGGGCTACTTTTATTTTCCCATGTTTGTTTAAACAAGTGTCCACTTTTCCTGCTTTGCATCTGGCAGCTGTCCCTCCCCCCTCTTTCTTCCACTTCTTCCCTCTCCTGTCTCTGTCTCGCTCCACCTCAGTGGTCGCAAGGTGGCCAGATTGGTTTTATTCACAACAACATACATTAGCGCCATTTTACAGAATTTGCCAGTGAAGCGCTACTTTCGTTTTCTCCTCTTTCTTTAAACAACATTGTTTTCCCCGGGTGAGGTAGTGCCCCATTCCTGGAGGTACTGCAATACCTGGTGCAGCCTCAGCACAGAGAGAGACAAAAAAAAGGTTCAAAATACTAAAAGCGGTCATATTGGTTTTATTCACAACCACACACATCAGCAGCCAGAGGGCTGCAGTTGATGCGGTTTGTTAGGCAGGGCACACAAAATTCTCCTTTGCTTTATCGGATAACGCCGCTTGACGGACGGGCACTTGGAGTGCACATGTTTGTTTGTCTTTCTCCTCTGACCCTACTTGAAATTGTTAAGTTTTGTGCTCAAACACAGGCCTCTTGGCATTGAAGTGTTATTTGTAGAGTTCAGTTAGTAGCCGATTCAGAAGGTGATGGAGACGATGGACTGGCGTTGGCTCATTTTAGATGCATGTACCAGTATCTTTCTCCAAGAGATGCAGAATTATGTTCTCCCAACTGCTTTCCCCCAATCCACAATCATTAAAGGCAATTACGAGTGAATAGTGCAACACTGATGGATGCAATGTCAGGGGAAGAAAGCCAGTGCACGTGCTAGAATAGTGAACATAGTTTATCTGTTCAGGGGTGCCAAGAAATTCAATGAAAGAAAGAAAGAAAGAATTGGACCCCAAGACCTAGGTTTTGAAAACTACAAACTACTGCAAGACTGCTTTGCGAGACAACATTGTTTTGGTCATGTTTTTTGTGCTGTGGATGACCACAGCTCCATGTAGCATATTGTGTGTGTGTGTTCCTGCAGCTTTTTTCTTCCTAGATCATAATCCCTGCAACTGACAGTCTTTCTCATTAGGTTCTCATGGTAGTTAATAGGGTCACCCTCCATGTCTCCTCATAGATGAGTCCACAGGGGTATTTGATCAAGCACTCTGAGATTATACACTCTATATAAAATACTGCATCCTGGAGTACTTTTCTGTGCCTCTGTGTCTCTACTTTGCCATCACGATGGCTCACTGAGTTAAGCGCTCGCTGCGAACATCATCAGGTCCCAAGATCCATCTTCACATCATCACAAAAACGCTGCTGCCTGTCATTACTTCTGGGTTTCTACTTTAACGCCACAGTGGCCCATAGACTCAAGTGCTCGCTGCTAACGTTTGCAGGTCCCAAGGTAGAATTCATCACAGGAACAACTTGGCCATTCATTTCTTCCGTGTTCAATAAAATAGTATCACTGATTTGGGTAACAGTAACACTGATAAATTAGAGTGGTAGCAAGTGCTATGCAAAAACATATAAAAAGCTGTTATTGAAAAAGTACATTTTGGTTGGTCTATTGAACTGGTATAAAAATGTTTTATTTTTCTGTCGTGTTTTGAAACTGAACCCAGTCTATTCGAACATGAATGTGTTTGACTGCTCTAGCTCAGCAAACATTGACCCACCCTTGGGTAGGCCTTTAGTGCAAGCCACACCGCTCCCTTAGTATTCAGCACTATTATTTATAGAGGAATCAGATCCGGATTTACTCCAGCTTATTAAACTAAATGTACTGAGTGATAGATTTTGTTATTTTTTTAAGTTCATGTAGTTGTTGTATTGATGATGTGATTAGAGGGTGGGGCACACCACAATCCACACAGGCACTGCTGAAAGTGTTAATTGGAGACTTTGAAGCGTTACTGGTGATTAAAAAACTCACTTCCAATAAAACAAATAGAAATGCATGCTCAGCTGCAATCTTTCTCTTTATAAGTGCATTAAGGGTGCAGTACCTTATTTGGCTGATAGAAGTCCCTTTACAACTCCACAGGGACACTTAGTGACAGTCTATGGTACTGCACCCTTTCCTTGCTTCGTGGATTCTCTCTCATTTCTTACGCTACTGCTGGGATATTTTTTACCCAAAAAATTTATCTAACAAACATTATCATTTGCAACGCCAATAGTTCAAATGTTCAATAATGCAAAACTAGACCTATTGCATTGCAAATGATTGTTGATATTTACTGCTCAAAGACTGCTAGACACCATCTTTGGAATGCTAATTAAAAAAGTCACCTCCGCTCGTATGTGCATATGTGTGGTGACGCATGCATGCATATATGTCATCATACTGGGCCAACATAGCACCATAATTGTGCATGCATTATGATGCGTGTGAACACATCCTCACACTTTCCTTTTTTGTGCCAATTCTGCCCAGTATTTGCAAAAAAGAATTCTCTTTATGCCAATGGTCCAAATAGATCCACCCCCCTTCTGTCATGAACACTGACAGTTCCTGTTAAGACTTTTCCATTTCCATCATTTTGTCATTCAGACTCTACTATTTCCATTCCTAGCCTTATTCAGACTTTTTAATTTCTTTAAAGGAAAGTGTGAAGTTTTAAAACACACATAAAAATGCTAGAAAGGTCTGCACCTCTTGCACCTGTCGTGCCATGATTGTTTTATCTTATTGCTGATTTGGTTTCTGCTAGTTCCATCATGGTTTTCAAAATATGAAATAAGATCCGATACTATAAAACCCAGGTATCAGAACATATTTCACAGAAGAACTTTGTGCCGGAGTTATTGAGTCTGAGGCCACACCGTTTGCAGCATCAACTTTAGAAGGAGGTGACAGCGGGAAGAAGCTTGCTATTGCATAACAAAAATACAGGTATGCTGTCGAACGATCTCTGAAACTTGAAAACAGGCTTGCTACTCATAGCCTTAGCTACAACTTAGCGTGGTGCTTAGAAATAGCTTGAGGGTGTTAGGACAATATCAACACAATAACAATGTTAGAATTTTTCTTGCTGTTGTCATTTTCCATGACATGTTTTGCTGCATTTTTATGTTCTGTAGGTTTACCATTCATATTTTATGCACTAGGTTAGGATATCAAAATAAACATTTTAAAATACAAGTCCTGTTTCTTAGTGCCATGCTGAAATGTGTAGTCATTAACAAAAGAGGGTTTAGTGTTCCACCGTATCCTTTAACTCATCTTGAGGAACTGATCGTTTCTAGGAAATATGTACTTTACAGTAATGCTCAGTGGGTTGGTGTGGGTTGCAGTCCACCAGGATTTCTAATTTGTATTGGCACATTGATTAAATCCTTGCACCAGCAGATTTGAAATTCGATCCCAGGAACTCTATGTGGGGGCTGGGAGGTGGGGGGAGGGGGGGGGCACGAGAGCACAGAACGTAGCACTTGGACCCTGGATCACAGTATGCAAAATGTATGTCTTCCTTGTGTCTGTTCTGTGCGCGTAGTTACCTGGAGGGCTCTCCACTGCACACAATGAATTGTAGCCCTCCATGCCCCCGGCTTGCCTGTCACAGATCTTATGCAAGTATTAAAACGAAGTAACTTACTGGGGATGTTGTTAACCGAAGGATGGCTCCATGCTTTATCTCGTTGCGATTCTGAAAGGAAAAAGGCACAAGTTCAAACAATGCTCGGTTACTTCTGCACTGGTCTTCCATTTTAAGACTATTAAAGATTCCATGTTGTATATAAACATTTTTGATTTTACTATCCAGACTAGATCAAGTTCTAAATGCGCTGGCAATATGAGGTTTATCCAGGGACACTTTCTGAACCACTGTCAATGCCATCAGGGCAGACATTTACAGGGGATGCCTGGACAGTGTTTAGTCCCAGGTGGGTTTACCAGGCAACTCGATAGCACTCAGAACCCACTTCTGCAGTCATGGAGCCATTTTATCGAAAAAGTGACCTTTAGATGATTTGAAATGCTGCAAGTACAGTTTTGTATTACAGAAGAAGTTGTAGACATGGTAGGCTGCTTTTTTAATACATATTATATGGGTGCAAAATGCGCAGCCACACAAGCTGTAGTTGGCACTCCCTCTGCATGCACCATATTATCAAGACAGGCAAAGACACAAAATGGCCAAGGAGCACATACAGGTTGCCACGCATCGCATACACCACACAGGAGGAGATGCGAAGTATGGTGCCCTTTAGGAGGGAGCAAATCAGTGCAAATGACCATCCCACAGGATGTGGATTGCGGGGGGCAGTCTAAATGAGGACTTTCCTATAGAGAGTCTCTAGCTCTTCAATGGACAGAAGGGAACATATGTCAATCTCTGACAGCATGGCTCGATCGACACGGTCATGGTCAGAATAAGAGTCCACCACCAGAACAGAGAATTCCTTTTCGATTAATCCCTTAGGACGGGCACCAAAGTACCTCTGACGTACATTATAACTTACAGCACCATCTCCAATGAAGAGACCAAGATAATCAATAAATATTGGCGTATTTTACAATCAGCCAGCCTCAACTGGGAGAAACCCTTGTTCTTATTTAAGAGGGCCAGAAGTTTAAAAGATCATCTGGTCTCAACCCGCCCAAAGAAGAACCCTGAGCAACGAACAAACACGGTGTTGAATACTTGGGGCCTGCCCAATATAACAGGGTGCTATGCCTGTGGAAACTGCAGTGTGTGCCACCTTACCTGCATGACTAAGACCCTTGATTTCGAACCCAACAAGACCTGAGTTTTAAAGAAACATACTACCTGTAACTTGGTCAATGTAATATACATTACATGCCCCTGCTCTCGGCGTTATATAGGAATGACAATCAGGAAAATTAAGATCATGATCTGTGAACATCACAGCAATATAAGATGTAAATGCAATACCACTAAAATGACTGACCATTTCCTTAAGAAAGGCCACACTACCAATGGCTTAAGTTAGGTCAGCTTGAACCCAACCAAAATGACCTGAAAAATCGCATTTTTGAAAAGGAGTGGAGATGGATTTATCACTTATCTACTCACACACATGGATTAAACTTTAACATACCATAGAACACTATAGCCCTGAGCTGATGTATTCCCCGTGAATTGCACAAATATCCCTATACTGACATGTTAGGGATACAGTAACAAATATTCCTCTACAGATATGATAAATATACCACCCCGACCTTACCTATAGCCCTGAGCTGATGGATTCCTCGTCTAATTGCACAAATATACCTCTACCTACATGATGGGGATACCGCAACCAAGACCGCTCTACTGACATGAGAAATATACCAGCTTCGGCTTATTTTTACCCTGGTCCTTTAGACATATTCACCCCTACTGACCCAATAGAATTATGAGTACGGATACAGCATACTCAGTCTGTGACATTATGCCAGTTTTTTGTAAAGTCACAACTAACCATTGGGCTTAAATCTTGCCCCCTAGAACTTACCCTGGTCCTTCAGATGTCTATTCCCCCTACTGACATAAAAGAATTGGGCTTAAACTGCCATCTTGTACTTACAGCCTGGTCCTTTTTTATGCTAATTCCCCATAATAACACAAAATAATTAATAGTGATAATCCGACATCTCTGTCTGACGTATTATGTCAGTTTCTCCAAAGTCACAAGAACCCAACAAGCTTGATCTGATGAGGCATCACAACTTTCATCTTTTAACAACAGAGTCAGGTGTCAAACACACCATCATGGGGACACATAATTTTGGCTATGATTAAGCAGCCACTGGGACTGCACGATATCCGCCATAAATCTCGGTACCAGTAAAGGTTAAAGATTTCTGGAGGCCCGTCACTACTGACCAATTAGATTAGGCATTCAAACACTGTGATGTCACCACGCGCAGGTACGTGGGGTCACTGCAACGCCAACACCGTTACTTAGTCATCAGCGGCCGGGACCATAACATCTTTGGGATCCCGCTCAGGGTCGCAGCAGGTAACCAAGCAGGTGGAAGGCCTTGAGGAAGTAAGTGGGCACCCGGAGAGGGGGATGGGGGGGGCTTCTCTGAGTATGTAAAACCTCTCTTTGGATACGGCCACATCCGTAGCTCTGACCCTGATGTTTTGCTAATTCGTGTTAATTTCTCTCAACAGAGTGCAACAATAGGCACCGCCTCCCGCCGGGATCCATGTTACGTAAACTATCATAACTATAGTAGGTGCAATACAGTGTTTCATGTGAAGTGGCGGCCATTTAAGCCCTTATGATCACTGGGTTAATTTACCACGACTAACGGTTATTTGCCTAACTTAGATTTTATTGCATGAATGTGTGATTTTACCACGTAACAAAATGCTTGCAGTCACCAACAATGTCACATGATACGCATGAACACTGATCCTGATTTATCATGATCATGACTGAGGAATATAAGTGGACTACACTGTAGCAATACAGGCACACGTCTTAGCTTTCACACACAATGCTGTTACCGTGAGGGCTAAGGTTGCATGCGGTTTGAAACTCAGCACAAGTGCATGTTCACAATTCAGACTTCTAGCCAGTGGCACAAGGTTGTTGGTGCACTAAAAACGCACGCTGCGCCAAACTCTGATCTACCTAAAAATACAATTTCAAGTTCCACAGCGCAAACAAATAAGGACTTCATGGCTCACTCACAACTAACATGGGATAACTTTAAGATTACAGAGTGATATCTGTATACTTACCACTAAGTGCAGGCCTCTCCATTATGGTACAAGCAACAAGCGCTTTCTGCATTCATTAATATTATTAAATATGTGGCAATATGAAATATTCCACACCCTTAAACCACTCTTAAAGAACAAACATGTCTGTAATACCTCAAGCCAGTCTCTTTCTCACACCATTCATCTCCCTCTCAAGCTCTGAGCACATACATAGATGTAACTATTGGGGGAGGTTCGTGAGGAATCTGACGCTAGATGCTGTGAAGAGGGTGGGCTATCTTCTGCCTCCAGGGGCATTCTCTGGTGTGCTCTAATATCTCTCAAGCAGTTCACTCATATTTCCAACTCTGCTATCCTGATTCCTTTCACACTCACCCCATACTCCAGAATCTACTGCTTCCCACTCCTGATCGATCCTACTGCTATTATATCTCATTATTATTCTCTCCCTACCAGTTCTTCAGAGGCATATGGTTGGCTATACAAAAAGCACTGTGTTCTGGCCAGTGAGATACCAATGTCTTGAGAAAGACCAACTGCATCCACTGTATTCTTCCGCGTTGTGTTGTGTCCTCTCTTCCTCTTTAACACTCCCTTCCCATCCCCTGTACCTCAGCACTTTACTTGAGGCAGCCTTACGAACACGGTTCTCCGTTTCTTCCATCCACATCATGTTGGCCTGTGCACAGCCGTAGAGTGGAAAACAAATCTTTCATAGGATTAAGTGGGCATCAAAACATAGTCTTCTGCACATTTCCCCATCATCCTCCAACAAACAGACGTTAATCTCCCTTTAACCTCTATTTATTTGTTTTTCCAGAGTGCTGCTGTGCCGAGTAGATAATAGTACACTTTGCGTAGTACATGAAAACAATGAACAGAAGGTACATGTTTAATGTGACATAATGAGAAGACACATACACTATCATTCCAATAAGGAGTTTAGCTTGCAAAAGGAGTGGCAATGCAATTTCAAGTTAGGGTTCCCAGGAATAGGAATTCCTCAGATTTTTGCCCCTTAATAACTATGCGCACATTTGATAATTCTCCCCAAAACTTTCCAGACCTATTCCTCGTTGTACATTGGGAATGATGGTCTAAAGTTTTGCGGCATTTGTTCAAGGAGCTGCAAAAAAAAAAAAAAAAGGGGGAGGGGAGGGTAGGTGTCCCAAAACAGATTTGAACCTCAATACATTTTATATAGACTTTATCAATTGGACATAGTGGCAAAACGGTAGTACGGATTTGAATCAAATTTCACAGGAACGTAGAGTATACTACGTAGATCAGTGATACTCAAAGTACGGCCCGGGGGCCGCATGCGGCCTACCTGACCTTTACATGCTGCCCCCTAGTCATTAGCAGCACTGGACTGAACTCAGAACGAACATTAAAAAGATGCTGAATAAACAGGCATGCATTTATTCAAGGGTTAATTTAAGTTTAAGAAATAAAGTAACTGGGTTATCCTTCACAGCTTAAATTTAGAAACAACTTTATTTTTAAAGACATCTTGCAGCAGAAGTTTAAAAATATGATAAAGTCTGTTCAAAATTCAAAAAGTGTATATCATTAACATGCAGAACCGTTTCACCATAGTACATCAAATTATATCAATATATTAAAAAAAATATAGGTACATTTTAAAAAGTGATAGTTTGCAAACATACTTTTAGAAACTTTCATTCTCCACCCCCACACCCTGACAACAATACCAATAGTGAACTAAGAGGCAAGTCAGTTGTTGCATGCACTCTTTAGGTGGCCTGGACTATATTATACATGAACAACATTACTGTGTATTTTGTCAAACACAGAAGTATGTTTTGTACAGCTCACATCTTGAAGTCATGTATTTTGAGATCCCCATATGTGATAGTGAAAAAGGAGGGAAAGTGAAATAAAACAATTGCCTAGGATCACACAATTTAGTTAAGTGGAGAAGCTGGGATTAATCCCAAGTTTTTGGTTTCATATTGTGCAATTCAGACACTAGATTTATATGCTTTGCTTCCCCTACACCCACTTTATTGTCAATGCCCCCGTACTCCCGACCGCCACACTGCTGGCATCAATGCAGCCCTCCATCACATAACAGACCAAGCTTGTTGGCCCCTGGGAAAATGTTTGCGAGTACCCATGATGTAGATGACCCTTTTTCACATGGCAACTAAATTGGTTTAGTGGTTGTTAAATTATAAGGCAAAACAACTTAGTGATACCTGTTGTGGTAGTACTGCAGTACTACCACCGTACAAAGCGATGACATCACAAAATATAATTGGCTACTGGCACAGACCACAATGGAAAGGCAGCCATGTTGAATTAGCAAGAGAGGTTTGGCTGTGTGCTGTATAATAATATAAAAAATAGTGAAAGGTTATAAATGTGCTGTAAGTTGGCTTCAGAAACCCCACATAAGGTAGTAGTGGTAAGGATGCTATTTAATATGTGGATATTTTTTAAAACATTTTACGTACTATTGCTGTAGGTTCTAGGAAGTACCATGGTACTAGTAAAATTGGGAAAAATAAATCACAATATTAAATTATAATATACATAATATAGTGCGGCTGTTACAAGAGCCTTTGGCTGTTTGGAAATAAACACAACTTAGATATGTTGATAGGTAAATATTTCAGGTTTGAAAGGAAGATATGGTTTCCATTGGTGGTAAAGTGGACACCATCTATGCAACTCCACTCTACGCCTCCCCACTCTCCACCACTCTACGCCACCCCACTCGCCACTTCACTCCACTCCACTCCACGCTATTACAGTGTATGCCACTCCACTCTACCCAAATCCACTGCACACCACTCCACTCAACACTGTATTCCACTGAACGACAGTCTATGGCCCTTCACTCTACCACACTATACTCTACTCTATAGCACTCCACTGTACAAAAATGTACTCCTGTCAATGCCAGTCTACAGCACTCTAGTTAATGTATGGCACTGTGGTACACTGTACTCCACTGTGCAACACTCAATGCAGCTCCCTCTATGCCACTCGACCGACACTACTCCAGTGTACCCTACTCCAATCTACGCTACTCTTTTCAACTTGGCTGTACTCCACTGTATGCCATTCCACTCTACCACAATGTATTGCACTCTACTCCACTCCACGCTACTCCACTGTAACACTGTAATCCACTCTGTGGCACACCACTGTACTCCATTCTACGGCACACCAAGCTAATCCACTTTACGACACACCACTTCTCTTTATGACACTTTTCTCCACTGCAAACTACACCACAACACTCTACAACATAACACTCCACTCTATTACAATTAACTTCACTCTATCCTACGTGACGCCACTCAAATCCACTTCACTCTACTCAGCTATACGATACTTTACCCCACTCTACGCTACGGTTCGGTACTCCACTTTACTCCACACTGTTCCACTCTACGGCTCTCTTCTCCACTTTATGCAACTCCACTCTATAAAACTGTACTACACTCTATGTCACTCTACAAGACTCACTCCACTCCATCCCCGTACACTCCACAGTACAACTCTGTATTCCACTCTATCCCACGCTTCGAGACTTTACAACACATTTCAACACATCGCTCTACTATACTCTACGAGACTCCACACAAATTTATGACACTTTACTCGACTCTACACTACGGCACTCCACTCTAATGTACTCCACGCTACTGTACTCTAGGAGACGCCACTCCACTGTACGACACTTTACTCCACTATACACTACGCCATTCAACTCTACGACCCTACACTACATAGTACGACACTGTCCTACACTGTACTGTATGACAACCCATATAACAGCACTCCACTCGGCGACACTGGACTATATGATTTGAAAGACATTTTTCTTAAAAATAAAAACATTGAAATTCAATGAAAAAAAACAAAGGTTAAAACTTTGTTATAGTTAGGAAAACTTTATTTATTCATTCTATATAAACCAAACTTAAATGACATTAACATTAGAAATTCAAACGTTCTACCTTAAATTTCTAAAGTACGCACCACATTTAAATTACTTTAACTTTATTTCTCCTTTCTAAATAAACCAACCTTAACGTACACAAAAATAAACATTTTAAAGTTACAGTTCTACCTTAAATTGATCATTTATGCACCTCCTTCACATTATTATAACTAGCGCTCCTCCATGCACACGGTTTTCAGCTTGCTAACCACACAACAATAACTATAACCAATCCATGGCATAATAGTAAGAAGCTAGTAGAAACTCCACTTCATTTATGTTATTGTAGTGGCGCACAGCGTAGTCTGAATAAACAAATGACAAAAATGCTGGGATGCTCAAATTTCCATTCATGCAAATGCGAATGAATATTCTAGCCAGACTTGGTTTACTTACTAAATTAGCCTGGGATGATGGGATTTGCACAAATGGCAGCACACTGCCAGAATAATGTGCTTTATTGACTCAGAGGAGAGAACAAACGTTATTAGACAAATGCTTCCGAACCAACTGGATTTTAAGTCTACGATGCCCCCAGGCGTCTCGTAAACGTCCTCTAATGCATGATAAATGCTCATGGCCCCCAGAGAGCTGAACATAACATCAAACATTAACTTCTTACGTGACCTCACATCTCCATGGTAGTTGTTAAAAAGCCAAAGTCTTGACGTGAGGGAATTAAGATGCTAGCTATTACAGCCAAGAGTATAGTACCTTCAAGTAGCCTCTAGCGAACTAAAACGGGAGCAGATTTGGTTATACAGTCCTTTGTGTCAACATTCTAAAATGTAGGCCAAGCCAGTACCTGGCTTCAATATACACAGCAGCACAGTGATAACAGACTGCCAAAAGGTCCACCACCCCAAAGAACTAAATTCTTGGCATTTCAGCTTCTCCTTTCCTAAGCGGGTATTCCTCCAAAATCCAGAAATCTTTACATAGAAATCTGCTAGTCTCTCATCTTTGAACAACCTGATACCTGGTTGTCCTACCACTCTCCAGACTCAAAACACTGTTCCATAGCTAGATGTTCTTCAACCCACTCATACCCATTTGCCCTGCCAATCATCTATGCCAAAACAGGCCCATATGTATTCGTTCGGTCATCATCCCATCCCCGAACAGTACAATACCTGGATGTCCTTCCACCGAGGCAGCAAACAACCCATACGAGGCTGTCTTGCCCCCCTGCTTCCAAACAGTCATAACTGGTTGTTCGGCCGCACTTACCCACTAATAGTCCCAGATCTGGTTTATGAATCACCTGAATCATTTGGTATCCTGTTCTAAACTCAAACACCACAACTCCATTCCTGGCGCCTTACCATAGTCCACAAACAAAGGTACCCAAAATGTGAGGTAGGTTTGCTCCTGAGGGACAAGAGTGTAAGTATAATTAACTTTACGTATAATTAACTATGCAGTTTTTTTTTTTTTTGCTGTTCTGGTTCCAACCTATTTTAGGCCTTGCCTACAAATAGCTATTAGCTGCTGTTTGTGAAAGACATCTTGTAGAGCACGCCAAAACCCATTACTTACCAGTAGTTGACTTTATTGCCACTCTCATTTGCTTTCTTTTTATTCAATGGCTTGCTTTCCTTTTTTGGTGTTTACCGCTCCCTTGGTACAGTCTCTTTACCAACCTTTTGATTGGCAGATTTGTATCCTTCCACTGCTCACATTTTAGGAACTACTTTTTTGCCCCATTAAGCAATCCATCTTACTTTTTTAGGTCTCGCGCCTAGCGTTGCAGTGCGCAGCACTGCTAGCGCAGCACTGCGCAGCACTGCTAGCGCAGCACTGCTCGCGCAGCGCGAGACCTCTAGAAAGGGCTTCTGAAAACGACCCACACGCTCGTGCGTGTGGTTTTGTTTTCAGAAGCCCACATTGGCTGGTGCATCCGTTTTTTTTATGGGGACGGCACACTATTGGTCAAAGGCGGGCGCATGTCCCGCCTTTGCCGCGCCCATTCCCGACGGTGGCCAGAACGCGCAGCAGCGCGCGTTCGTCTCGCTGCCGCTCTCCCTCCCCCCGCTCCTCTGTGGTGCGCGCGCACCACAGGTTTCGATTCCGTGATTGTTTTCGGAGCGCTTGTTATGCAGCAACTAGGACACAAATTAGGATAGGATCCCCAGCCTGGTGGAAAGGGAGAGCCCTGGGTTGCCCGTTCCTGACCCGGAGGATCCCTGGCCAGCGCAGCCGGAAGTCGCCCGACACCGGATCCAGGCCGCAGGAGCCCCGCTTCCACTCACAGAGGTCGTCTGGCCTGGGACCATCCTGACCAGTCCGGATCGACCCCTCCTCCACCTCCCAGCCGGTTCAAGGACTCGCGGCTCCTGCACAGGGTGGGCAGTAAGGGTGCCTTCCTGAGGGGCGACCCTTTGTCTTCCACCCAGTTACCAGACACAAAGTTCGGCTGCGGATTATTCTGGATTTTTTTATAAAGCTGTTTCTCCCTCCAATAGAAGAGGAAAACGAGCAACGAGTAAAAGCATTGTTCAGACGGCCGGGGGAACCGTAGACCTAAAGTTGGGGTATTGTGAGTAGCATCGAGACGCTCTTCTGTATGGGACTGCCAGGAGACAGTGGTTAGCGCGATCAGAGGGTCCCAAACCCCTGGTGGCAGAGGGGATTGTGAGCGGCGCTGGAGTGGTGTACAGTGGCCGAAGGAGAGTGAGTCAAAGCCCCTGGTGTTTGGAGCTGTGAGTCACCCCGATAGAGTGCCCCCGTCAGCCACGACTGGTCAGAGGATGGAGCCGGCGGCCGTGCCCACCTCTCTCACAGAAGATGAGCGTTGAGGACTCCACATTCAGTTTGCACCCTCGCCCCCTGCTGAGGCCCCGGGGCCATGACGGTAAGTGCAGTGTCATCATTTTTTGAAAATAGTTCTGTTCACGAAGGCTGCAGGGTGGGGCATATCTTACCAATCGGGAGCTTTGTTTATTTACTTAATATACACATCTTTCGGCGGGAGGGGGATTCCCTGAAGGAGGGAAGTTATTTAAAAATTCAGTTGAAATGCACTTACTGTAAACCCACATATACCTAAGTACTTGCCTCCTGGGCTTGTGGATGGGTTGGATAAAAACCACCATTGGGCAGTTGACTGCCGGTGGAGGCACTGTTTGCCAGCTGGCTTTCTTATCTTTCTCTAAGGTACTAAACAAAACCCATGTCCAGTTTTGTAAGCCCACTTCTGAGTGCAAACAGGGAACCGTAGCCTCTGAAAACCTGTGAAATCTTTTCACCCACTGCTCTGCTGCTGTCTTTTTGCTAGGTTCGCGCTATCGAAATACCACATACATATACACTGAAGAATTGGTGGAAACCTTTCATGCAATTATGTATTACGTTAATATATGTGTGCATAGAAATAGCATCGTGCAATACCGGGATGAAGGCGTATTGCTGCTATTGCCATCTTACTCCATGTCCCGAAGACGTCATGTTTCCAAAGCTGAATTTCACTTTGTGCCCATCGTTTTTATCAGTGTTTATTTAAGCATGTTGGTTCATTGGAAGCAAACGCAGACTGTACGTGTTAAACTGCATTAAGTGATCAAATGGACTCCCTGTGCATCCAGCAACGTGGCGACGCAATGTAAAATCAGAACTGTATGCAGGCTGGAAACTAGCACATTGCAGTGGGCGGTGAACCGTGTACATAAACACAGACTGGCAGACCCTATCAAGAGTTGCACCGAGGAGGTGTAACCTATTCCTTGATCATAGCTATCAATTGACAAGTTTAATTTATTTGATTTAGCTATCAATTGACCTTTATTAACAGTGTTAAAGAGACGGACAAGGAATTATCAGGCTAGTACCCAAAATGTCTGGAAATCCAAATGTTTATTGTGTTGAAGCTTTTAAATGGTGTGGTGGATACCAATTATGCCTCATCAAGAGGAAATGAAGACCAGGCCCCTGTGCTGTGTAGGGTGGGAGACTCACCATTGCACTGGACAAGAACAAAAAGTCCAGGCATGCACTTGAAGAAAGGGCTGAAAACCATGGCTAGGCGCTCTAGAAATAACTGCTCTGAGGAGATAAAACACCAGGTTTGTGTATTCAGAGCAGAAGTCCCATCATGCTTTGTGGCGAAGGGAAAGTCGGACTCATACACAGATGAGTCAACCCCGTCATGAATGGAACTAGAAGGTGAAAACTAGACCTGTACATAGGGTGGTATATCCCATTTGCCACTGGGACATGGTGACGAAAGCCAAGCTGAGAGTTTCCATCAAGCTCTGCATGGAGGAACTAACCACTAGGTCTTTGCACCAGGTGAACCACCGCCATCTGCACCCAGTTGCCACATAACAGCCGCCAGTGATTGGCTGCTTCTTCTAATTCTGCACCAGCCCCTCCCATCACTAGCCTCACCCCCCCTCCGCCCCCCGTGACGTCTTTAGACGAGCCTGGTGAAACCCATTGTCAAACCCTTAGCCAAGTACTCTAGACCTCTTGTTAACTAACGGTTTGTATCTGAATTCTCCTGACCTCCTCTTAGCTGTACCTCTGGCTTGCTGCATAATGGTCTGAATACACTTCTGGCCCGCGCCCATGCACCTACATCTACACACAGCCCCTCTTCCATCATGCTGTACACTCGTGCATCTAGCCTCCATAAAGCTTTCCAAACCCTGACCAGCCGCACGTTACCTTCTGAACACACCAAGCTCTGTGCCAGGATCTGAGGAAATGTCTGGCCCTCGCACACACCTCACACAAGAAGCCCACGATCCCGAGCTGATTGCCTCTAATTGCTACTCTAAGACCGCCTCTACACCATTTATGCTATGCTACTACTTTCTCTACATTACAGCTGACTTGCATCCCCTGTAGTTAGCCAAGCAACAAGTTGCACTCTTCTTCTAGCCACACCAATTACCAACCCCTTTCTCGGCAATGCCCACACCTGTACGCCTCTGACCCTTGAGGCCGTGCGACTAGTGGCAGTAATGTGCTGGTCAGGTGACAAAGCACTGGGTCAAGGAGATGAACACCGAGCACTCCATCATGAATTGAGGTGAGGATGTTAAAAAGAGGACCATACAGAGGATGAAGAAATTCCATCATGCATTGGATCTGGGGGGAAAATCTAACCATGCCTGGCGGCGAGGACTTACGAGCCATACCACAGACAAGGAACTCCCATCGCGCACTAACTGGGGTGATGAGGTACATATGGAAAAACTCCTATCCTGCATTTGGGCAAGGATCTAACATCCAGGCATGGTAGTTGGTAAGTTCCGCCATGAACGGACTGAAAGATTGAAACTATTTATATGCTTGAAAATCCCTTCATGCAGTAGAGTGAGGAACTAAAACTAGACCACATCTTGTTTGAAGAAAAAAACAAACATTATGTGCTGTGGCGAGGAACAGAGCAGGCCTGTATCTAGTCGGGGAACCAAGGTTACCCTACTGGACACCAGGGCATGGAGGGCTAAAATCAGGCCTGTTTATAGGCAGAGAACTATCACACTATGGGGTCTTAAGACAAAAAGCTGACTTGCTTCTGGCTAATGAGCTTAAACTGGGCACCTGTTCTTTTATGCTAATGTGGGGCTATAGGTAGGTGCTCCAAAGTGGCTTTGACAGAAGAGGTGTTCCATAGGAAATCGGTTTTCTCTATGATTACCGGTCTTAGATTATCAGTCTCTAAACCCTGACTCCGCTTCTGTGGCCAAAATCATTGACTCATGGAAGTCGCTGCATCGCGATTTTAAATTTTAAATTTTTTCCCTAAATTGTGTTGATTTGGGGTAAATCCGTGGTTATTGTTGTTGGATGATCACAGACATTTTGCCACGACCATCATTCCCTCAATTTGTCAAGCTTATCCTTGGGTACCAGCCTTCAGGAAGTGATTCCAGTTTAATGGCGATCTAAAACCTCTTACAAATTCATTTTGGTTGTGAATTTTGTTTTATACACTGTATATTGTTCCAAAATTGGTCCATGATCATATTCTTTTCAGTTTCTTTACTGCCGTCAGTGGCTTTGATGACCAACCTTGAATCTTTTATAGATTTAAGTTGAGAGTTGGTAATTTAGCTTAATTGCTGAGGTATCCTTGCAGGTTGACTCATTTGGGCAAGCTACCCGATTCTGCCCTAGCTAAAACTTCTTCAGAAGATTCTACTGTTTTTACACTTTAAACTGTAAGTCGTAAGACCTGCTCACTCGAAGTGGCATATGCTAGATTTGTTTTTGGACAGGACCACACACAGTTTTGTATTTTTCACATCCCTCATAGCGGATAGTCGTTCTGCAGTTCCTTCTGCATTGGCCAGTATCCTCCCACCGATGGTAACAAATACTGTTCTCGTTTTCTGTCTTTAGTGTCCAGATCTCAGGAATCTTACTAAAGTTTGTCTAACTTCACCTCACCCCCTTCATCCAACAACATTTCTGCTTGGTTTTTTTTCTTCTCAATTTTGGCTCAAACTAAACTCCTAAAATCTGTAGGTTCGCCCAGTAGACTTGCTACAGCAACAAAGGTACATTTAAGCGCCTTGAGACCCTCACAGGTGAGTAGCCGTGGGATACAAACTCTTGATTGAATGAATTGCCTTCAAGTTGGGCCCAATTAGCAAATGTTTAGTTCTGCACTCAATGTTTGCCCACTCTTGGTTTTTAGAACAGCTTAACTTCATTCTTTGGCCACGTAACTTGTGTATTTTCAGTGGATTTCCACTACTGAATCTTAATGATGTTCTCAAGCCTTCCTTTGTTGCTACTGTCCACCCTGCTTTTGAAACCATTTCCAGCTTGTCCTGCTATGCCAACCTGCTGGCAATGGTTCTTACGATCCAACTTCAGCATTTATCTGAAAGGAATGCTTTGTTGAGGCCCCTCCTGGTGGTGTTAGGCTAGATACGGTGAAGGGAACCAGTATTGTCTTAACATGGGATAACGTAAGACCAAATGCGTGCCAAAGTTATATCTTCGCCTTATTTGAGGTTGACTCATTCTACCATGGTTCGCCTCCAGGAAGTTATAGGCAGTAGTGGCAGAGTCCTGGAATCGTGCAGCTCTTTTTACTTTCTGTTTGTTCACTAGTAGTCACACCCTACCACCCCATCACCACGTTTACTAGGCATTTTGTTCCACTGACCTGTGATGCGCTTGGTGTCCTGGCTTTGTTGTTTGGTGACTTATTATACTTTTTAAACTTTTACGTATTGCCCCTGATTATGTCCAAGTTCCTCATAACTGTTCACTGTCCGTGAATGTTTTGTCTACTTAAGTCCATAATCTGCAATGATTTATGGATTGTATGCCCGTCATAAACATGTGGACAAGTGCAAACAGGGTGGCTGACCTTCAAACCAATGAAAACCGATTGCAGGCGCGCTGCCTGCTCACGTGAACCCTTCCTATAGGCGTCTGACCTCAAGCGTGCTGCCTGCTCACTTGACCCCCTTCCTATAGGCGTCTGACCTCAGGCGCGCTGGCTGCTCACGTTAACCCTTCCTATATAGGCGTCTGACCTCAAGCGTGCTGCCTGCTCACTTGAACCCTTCCTATAGGCGTCTGACCTTAGGCGCGCTGCCTGCTCACGTGAACCCTTCCTATAGCCACCTGCCCTCGGGCGCGCTGCCTGCTCACGTGAACCCTTCCTATAGCCACTTGCCCTCAGGCGCGCTGCCTGCTTACGGGAACCCTTCCTATAGCCGTCTGACCTCAAGCGTGCTGCCTGCACACTTGAACCCTTCCTATAGCCGTCTGACCTCAAGCGTGCTGCCTGCTTGCGGGAACCCTTCCTATAGCCTTCTGACCTCAGGCGTGCTGCCTGCACACTTGAACCCTTCCTATAGCCACCTACCCTGAGGCGTGCTTCCTGCAAACTTGAACCCTTCCTATAGCCGTCTGACCTCAAGCGTGCTGCCTGCAATCTTGAACCCTTCCTATAGGCGTCTGACCTCAAGCGTGCTGCCTGCACACTTGAACCCTTCCTATAGGTGTCTGACCTCAAGTGTGCTGCCTGCACACTTGAACCCTTCCTATAACCACCTGACCTTTGGCGTGCTTCCCTCATCCTTGAACCCTTCCTATAGCCACCTACCCTCAGGCGCGCTGCCTGCACACTTGAACCCTTCCGGTAGCCACGTGACCTCAGGCGTGCTGCCTGCACACTTGAACCCTTCCTATAGCCACCTGACCATAGGCGTGCTTCCTGCACCCTTGAACCCTTCCTATAGCCACCTACCCTCAGGCGTGCTGAACCCTTCCTGTAGTCACCTACCCTCAGGCGCGCTGCCTGCACACTTGAACCCTCCCTGTAGCCACCTGTCCTCAGGCGCGCTGCCTGCACACTTGAACCCTCCCTGTAGCCACCTGACCTCAGGCGCGCTGCCTGCACACTTGAACCCTTCCTATAGCCACCTGCCCTCAGGCGTGCTGCCTGCTCACGTGAACCCTTCCTATAGCCACCTGACTTCCGGTGTGCTGCCTGCACACTTGAACCCTTCCTATAGCCGTCTGACCACACTTGAAACCTTCCTGTAGCCACCTGACCTCAGGCGCGCTGCCTGCACACTTGAACCCTTCCTATAGCCGTCTGACCACACTTGAAACCTTCCTGTAGACACCTGACCTCAGGCGTGCTGCCTGCACACTTGAACCCTTCCTATAGCCGTCTGACCACACTTGAAACCTTCCTGTAGCCACCTGACCTCCGGCGCGCTGCCTGCACACTTGAACCCTTCCTATAGCCACCTACCCTCAGTCAGTCTCTCCTGTTACCCACGTTGCACCCATAGTCCCCCTTGAAGGATGGTCCCTCCCGGTGCCCAGTCATACTAGCCCATAGCGCTTGTGCTGTTATTGCACATTGACTACCTCAAACAGGGTCCACCGTGGCTGGTTCATGCTGTTCCAGGGAATCTGGACTTCACCAACAGGGCTTTAAGTGCGCCGGGGCAGTTCTAAAAAGCAGATACTAGGAGGGTCCTTATCGGGCTCTCTATTTTTTTCCCTCACCCTCCGGATGAAAAAAAATAAATCTTTTAGCAGTACCACCCTTCACTGCCTGACGTAACTTCAAATAGACTCGTTCTTTCACAGTCCCACCATTTCAGAACTCAAGCATTTCCAATGTGCTCCACTACGAAGCCACCATGGTTGTTGCTGCACGAGTCGCGGCAGGTGCAGCTCACTTCGCTTACACTTCAGTTATTTTGCAGCCGAATACATGTCCTGTTATACTGGAAGTCTCCTGACACTGTTTCATAGACTTTGCCGTTCTTCAGAGGAGAATATTCCTTTTTAGGTCTCGCCTAGCGACGCAGCACGAAGCGCTGTCGCTAGCGAGATCTATTGTTGACTTGAGTTTGGAAGGGGGACAGGCGATGTGCACGCTCACAGCGTGTCTTCTCTGGCAATGCTGAGCTTGCGCCCGGACAGCCGATGTGCACGCTCACGGCGTGTCTTCAGCTTGCGCCCGGACAGCAGATGTGCACACGCACGATCACATCTTTGCTAGCTACCGGGCTGCGCGCGACGTCCTGAAGCGTCTTCTTCTTAGACCCCTCCCACCTCCCAAAAAGCATCGATCGCTGTGGCTCTCTGCGCACAGTGCCCCGTGATGCTGCCCCGTAGTGACCACTCCTGCCGTACTCACAGTTCGCCTTTGGTGGGTTTGTGGGCCTGCGCCATGCGCGGCGCGCTGGGATCAGTTGTATCCTGTGAGCAGTCAGGCCTGCTCAGGCTGCTGTCCGTGGTGATCTGGCAGCCAGTGGCTGGCGCGGTCAAGATGTCGCCTCCGGTTCCACCATGTGAGGTTTGCCGTGATTTGTGGCCTCTGCGCTGCGGGCAACTCGCAGCGGCGCACCAGTATAGGCCACGCGCCTCATTGCGTTCCCGTTTCCATTCGCTACAATGGTGGCAATAGTAGTGGCCCTCCAGGCAAATGCAGCCAGTCCTTTACTGCATCTCCGCGTAGGTTGGGCACAGCTGCCACCCCCGCTGCAGGCAGTCGGCATGCCCAAGCCAACACGTCCCCAAGAGCGCGCTCAAGTTCCGATTCAATGCAGAGCGCCGGCCAAGCCCCGACTCTCCACTCCGGCTCAGCACACCCTCGAGGCCGCACCTCAGCCTGCCAGCACCCGTCGAAACCTTCTGCAGTCTCACTCAGGTCCCGTGGCGACTCTCCCAGATCGCTGTGTATTACTTCATGTGATTCGGGTAGACCCGGGCCGCAGGCCGGCCCCGCTTCGTCGCTCGCCTACGGTACGCTCCTCATGCCCGAGCTGCTGCCGGTGCCCACCGGTTGTGCCAATGGGGGATGCTGTGTAAAGGTGTTAAGGATCCCGGTGTGCTGAGGACAAGTCAAGACTTGCAGCTCAGCTCATGTTTCGGGCGGGGCACCAGGGATCGCATGTGGGACAGAGGGGTCTTCACATCTCCTCATACCCTGTCGGGCTGTGCACAGGCCCAGACACTGACATCTCTGGTAGCCCCCTTGCCCCTGAAACAGAGGCCCCCCTCCCTCCCCACCGCCGTGCCAGTCCCGTGCCCTGTAACGCCACTCTCATTGAGGGCAGAGGGTTCTGCCAGACGCCCTCGCCACACACAAGGAGACTGCAAGGACCGGCCGACAGTTAAAGCGATGCTTTAATTTTTAAATCACAGTATTGCAGGGAAACATTACAAATCTTGATGCATATTTCTTTTATATTCCGTAATGTAAAAGCTGGCCATTTTTCCTTTCTACATTTGATTTTTTTAAATTACCGTGTCTCAATTGCAGGCGAATGTTTTCGCCCCTTTTGGTGCCCTGCGTTTCCGTTTGTAAACTATCCGTTTCTGGAGATTAATTTCCTGGGAGAACGGCTCATGTGTTATTTAAAGAGGGTGTGTGAGAAGGGTTTAAAACTCCAGACCACTTGCAGTAACTTTTCTGAGGACTGCAGAGAGGCCTGGTCTTTGCCCAGGGACACACACAATATCCAGGGCTGACCCGGGAGACACTCTAGGGTTCACCAACTAGCTCCTGATGTCGCTGAATGTATTGGCACAGGACGAAATAAACTTTCCCCTCGTGCTTTGGCATTTTAAACCAACATTTGCCCCTTCCGAGCAGTACCTATATAAAACATGTTTCGATCGGTAGGTTGAAATGTAATTTTTTTGGGAACGTTTTAGCAGTTTGGTCCTTAGAGTCTCATGGTGCATGCACGTCACTTTTCTGACCCCTCGTCTCTCTTTTCAGAGGGCGTGAGGTGCAGAAAAACGGTACGAGAGAGACAGAAGGTATTTCTTCTGCAGCATGTTGTGGAAAAAAAGGTCATTTAGGAAGCGTTTTGAAAAAAGATTGTTTTATCATGAAAGTAGTTGTAATCCGTGGGAAATTTAAACGTCAATATTTTGGGACGTAACTCTGGACATTGCTAATATTATTTTTGTAGTGTGGCAGGCTTTTGTTAAAAATAGCATTTTTTTTGTTTTCCCTTTGGTGATTTGCTTTAATTTTTTTCTATTATTTATTGGTGAAACTCCTATACAGACATTGGTTTCCTGTTTCCGTAGCATTATTTCAAATGGGTGCTGCCTTCCAAAAGTAATTTTGTTGTTCGTTTTGGGGGCAGAGTAAAAATGCTCTTTTAAGAACCTGTTTAATGTCAATGAAGTCTCCCAATTTCACGCACATAGAGCTAAAACAAGCATTTGCAATGCAATAGGTCTCACATTTACACAAGTTTAAGCTATTGGCATTGTAAATGTTAATGCCTTTTATTTGTGTCTTAAAAACCAAAACAGAAATAAAAGTTATTGTCATTTACAATGCCAATAGCTCAAACTCTCGTAAATGCGAGACCTATTGCATTGCAAATGCTTGTTCTCTTGTGCTGCTAGCACGTGATGGAGCAGGAAAAATAAAATTTTTAACCCCTAACAAATTTTATAATTAATTAAATAAAATGTTCGTTTAAATGTATTAATCAACACTGTATGTGTGGGAATGGTAATATGCCAATGTGTGTGCTAAATAATCTATTAATAAATGTCTGTGTGTCTAATTATAACGTAAAAATAAATGCGTACTAATAAAAATAAATGCATGTTATTGTGCTTCATAGAAATAAAACGTGTCGTTGCAAAAACAAATAGTGATGGTAAGTAAGGAACAGCTTAAATGTTGCTTTCTGCTAGGTAACAACTAATTGGGGTACGTAGACAGGAGGGAAACGAAAGGGATATTTTTCTCTATTTTAATTATGTTTTATTTGCCTCAAATTAGTGCTTCTAAAGTATAACCGAGTGGCGATATAAAATGGCCGCCAGTGGGAAGATGTGCGCAGGCGCAAGGGGACACGTGGTACGGGATGAGATTGAAGAAATCTGGAACCTCGTGATGTCTCTGAGAGGCTAGGATGCAAGAAATGGTCAAGGCTGGTGTGACCTAATTGAACTGATAGTGTGCCATGATGATCAGCAGAGAGCCCGTGGGAAACAAGTCTAAGAGAAAGGACAATGACTGCGGAGTTCTCGAATGTGTCGAAAGAAGTTACAAATGAACTGATCGAATCGGATGGAAATGTTTAAGCGTATGGGAAAGGAAATGATCCAAGGACCCTTGAATCCAAGAGAACTTGATTAAAGAATGAATAAGCTGACATGCATGGACCAATGAAAGAAAAGCGTGATATTAATGTTGCAACAGTTAGTTAGCAAAGTTAGAATTAGGGTATAAGAGGGCCTACTCTTAGTGGGAGGGGGTCAGTTCCAGGCAGTTCGAGAGTCGTGGTTGCAGTCACAGTCAGGAGAGGAGTTGAAGAGTCGTGTTGGTGGCTTCCAGTGCTGGGTGGTCCTGATCGATCCCTTATTGAGCGGGAGATGCTGAAAGACTGTTAGAGGAGACGGGTTGCAGGTAGCTGATGCTGACGAGCTGAAGTTGCTGTTGCTGTCTTAATTTTACAGTTGAGTATGAGAATCAGGCTATTTCTAATTCCTAACTTAGGTTAGAAATCATTAGGCTAAATTAGGAAGCTAGGCAGGTAATTAGGGTTTTGGCTTCATGACAAAAATTTCCTTTCTGCAATAAATTGATTATGTTTAATAAAATTGTGAATTTAAGATTGAATAATTGAATAAAGTATTAAAAATTCTTTCCATGCTTTTAAAATTATATAAAATTTAAGATTCTTTAAACTCAAAATGACTCAGTGGTTATTTTCCTAAATGATTGTGACATAAGTAATTGTTTATTGTGATTCAGCTGGTCTTAATCACTATGAACTAATTTCTTAAATGAATGATTCATCGACAAACAATGAGCAGGAATATCTTAAGAAATAACTAAAAGAAAGTGACTAATTAAGGTAACAAGATATCTTGGCTCTTCCAGCGGTACATAAAAGGTGTTCTCCATTTAGTTCTCATGCTTCTCCTAGGAGTACAGAATTTCACAAAGGTGTAAAGGAAATCCAGGAGTGTGTGTGTGTGTTAGACGATGTTTATGGGCCCCATCGTAATGTGGATATGAGAAATATAGTTTGCCCCTGGATGACCTATAAGTAACCTAGGAGGAGAATAGTTTTTATTGTACGCGCTGCATCAGATTTCTTGGTAGCAGAGTTATGGTTTTCTATAGATTAGTTTAGTGATTATTGTTTATTGATTATTGATTATTTTTGATGACTAACACTATATGTTGAGTCACGTTATGTTATATGTAAGTTTTCACGCTTCTGGGATGTAGGAAGTGGAACACGTGTGGCAAGAGAAGTCACATGGAATTTGGTACATGGTCTGAATTCATTTTTTGATTATAACGCAGGTTGTGTTATGTTAGGGATTTCGGTGTGAAAAGTGTGTAATTGAAATAGCAAATCACGTTTACTTGTGAAACTTTGGCCTTAATTCTCAGGAGCCTAGTCTCCACATGTGTCTTATCCCCAGAGAAACGAGTAAATTGTTTGTTTGAAAGAAGGGTAAGGTAGAGGGAAGTGCTACTTTATCGGCGAAAGTAAATAATTCTGTGGTAGGGTAGAGGTAAGCGCTGCCTACTGGAAAAACAGGATTCTTGTGTAAAAAGACAAAGCTGTCACTTTGTTTAGCGAATCAGACTATGGAATTGTTTATGTGTTGTAACTAACGAAGAAAACAGTGAAAAGAAAAATTGCCGATAAATTTTGTGAAGGAGGGGTAAAGAGTAGAAGTGACGTGGAAAAGTGCCGCGCTAGGATTGGATAGTGCGTTAGACACGTGAACACAGAGCAGGAGTGACGTAGAGAAGTGCCGCGCTAGGATTGGTTGGTTCGCGGACGGAGGGAATTGTTCTGATTGGTACGTTAGTGTGAATCGCGCTGTAATTGGACGAAGTTCCGTACACAGAAACAGCGTTAGAGTAAAGAGAAAACAAATAGAAAACATGCCGTATTACGAGTATGAAAGGGAGAGAACGTCATGGACGACGAAATTGAAGAATTTCTTTAAGAAAGACAAAAAGGTTGTGACTAGAGAGGGACAAGTAATTCCTCCGCCGAAATCAGCAGCTTCACATATGATGCTGAAATATGGATATCATACGTGCATATGGTTGGACAATTGGGTAAAATATACAAAGAATGATGGAGCATTGGCTTTTCCTGAAAATGGTTCTTTTAATGTAGCGGTTTTACGGAATCTAAGAGAGAAAATGTTTAAATTGGAACCTAGACCTAGACCGACACAGTTTGAGGCTTTAACAGAATGGGAAGATGAGATGTACGAGCGAGAAAGGTTCAGAGGAATGAAAGGTTATGAGTTTGTACCCGGAAGATTGTGGGGAATGAATCATGAGGACAGAATAAAACGATGGAGATGTGCTAACATGACAGGAGGTTTGTTTCCAGCTTTTACAGTTGAGGAAGGGACTAAGAAAAAACGGACTGAGAAAAAGAAACATATAGAGAGAGAAAAGTATATGCATGAGAGCGAAACGGATGACGAATTGCTGGAAGATATTTTAAATAGAAATCCACCTCCGTATCAGCAGAGTTCTACAGTGGTGACACCAAATGCGCCACCAATAGAGACTATGCGAAATAAAAGTCCGGAAAAGAGAAATGAGGTAAATAGGTCACAAGAACAAATGAGAACTTCTCAAAATGAGGGAATAGAAAGCGACAATGCAAGTGAATTGGCAAGAACAACAAAAGAACTAACTGAGAAAATTAGAGAATTAACGAAAAATATGGAAGCAGTTACTGTGCCTGTAACAATAGGTCCAGTAATACCAGTTTTTGAGAATCAGAAAATTGATGAGCGATCCTTGGTGATTCCCTTGAGTTCACAATTTCAGAGAGAAAAGGAAAGAATGGAAACAAGTCCAGGTACAAGTAATTTGGCTAGTGCTTACAGACCAAGTCCACCTGAAAATTTAACAGTAAATGAGTGTAATGGTAGGAAAATACCTATGGTAACTGAATCTGCAACAGTAACACCTGAAAAGAGTGGAAATTGGACAGAAATAAATAGTACTCCCATAGGTCCGACTCCTGATGAGTTAAATGAGTGGATAAAAGCTTTTAAAATAAAAGAAACGGAAGAAAAACCATTAGATGTGATCAGATTAAAAATTGACATGGAAGAATTAATACTAGGAACGATTGGTACTGAAAAGATAAAAAATTATCAGGATGATGAAATAATGTTTCTGTGTAAAAGTATAACATGGAGGGCAAAGAATTTACATGACAAATTAGAAGAAGTGGCTAGTGAGATTGGAATAGATTTTGCAAAAGTAAAAACATTGCAGAAACCATACAGAGTGGATTTTTGTGAAAAAGATATTGAAAATTTGAATACAGCAGGAAGGCTGACACAGATAAAAGAGTTGATTGTTTTGTTGAGAAAATGGGGTGATGTGGACAGATGGAAGGTTAGATGGACAAAGAAGAATGAGAAAAGTATAGACAAAGGTTCATTGGCTTTTATGATAACAGAAAAAGAACCTGTTGTTAAAGAATACCCTATGAGAGAAACTCCAGGTGGTAGTTACGTGCATGTTCCATGGACTAGGCAGGACATCCTGTCATTTACAAATGACTTTCCAAAACTGAGAGAGAAGCCAGTTGAATGGTACCGACAGGTAGAAAGGTTTGTAAAGGTCTCAAAAGTGTTGTGGATAGATTTGGATGGATTGTTTGACATAGTGGTACCAACGGATCTGTGGTCAGAATGTAAGATTACAGTTGACTGGCCAACTACAGAATATCCAAGAGATCCTAAGACAGGAGCTCCAGGACCAGATGTGATGAAGAAATACGACAAAGTGATTACCTTTTTGAAGAATAAGATTCCTCCCAAAGAGACAGATTGGGTTAAGATTGATAGAACTACACAGGAAAGTAAGGAGTCTGTACATGCATATTATGAACGTTTGTTATTGGTTTTCAAGCAGTATAGCGGTTATGAGGAATTGAGTGAAAAGGACATGAGTCATTTTGTATACCGATTTGTGTTTGGCCTGAAACAAGAAATAAGCGATATGATTAAACAACATATGATAAACTGGCAAAATGGAAGTGTAGATGAGGTGCTGAGGTATGCTAAGTATTGTAGTGATGAAATAGAAAGTAAACAGCGTAAATTGAAAGAAAAGGCGATGTGGGCACAAGTGAAAGTGGCAGAGAAACAAGAAGCCCAATTGGACAATAATAATGGAAACGAATCAGGACAGAATAAGATGCGACCAAACATAGGTAAAGGAAAAGGACAGGTGAGTCTAGAAGAGGCAAAGAAGAAATGGCCATGTCATAATTGCGGAAAATTAGGGCATTGGAGGAATGAGTGTAAGTTCCCACCTAAACCTAATCCGGAACATCAATCATTAACTCCACAGGTGCAGAATGAGGTAGTTGTTCAACAAAGTCAGGTGCCACAACCACCACTTCCCAACATTGTTAACCAGCAAAGATACAGTACAGAAACAGGATTCTACGGAGGAGAGCAGGTAACACAGTTGCCGCGAGCAGCTAACATTTCTCAGTATTGGTTGCGTCAGAGTGAGGATGACCCGGATGAAAGTTTCTGACGGTGCGCAGGAGAGGGGAAAGAGTGCGTGCTTGGCGCAACTCTAGAGGTAGATCAGTCTGGTCCCTTTGTGGATGGAGAAGTGAATGGTGCAAACGTAACATTCCTTGTCGATACTGGAGCTACCCGTTCTACTGTTAGGTCAGTGGAAATTCCGAACCTTCCTCTCTCAGGTGAATACATCCAAGTGGTAGGAGTAGCCAATCAGCAGATTAAAACCCCACTTACTGAATTGGTAGAAGTAAAAATTGGTTCTTTTAGCAAAATGCATAAATTTGTAGTATGCGACTGTAGTCCTGTAAATCTTTTAGGTCGGGACCTTTTGTGTAAAATGAATTGCACAATTTATTGTACGCCAGATGGAATAGGTTTTCAGACTTCAGATGAAGATGTTTTGTACAAAGTAACTTTGATGAATCAAGAACCTGAAACGAATGGTTTGTTTCCTGCATTTGATGCAGAAAAACTTCCAGAAGAACTAAAAAGTGCTGTAAAAGAAAGTGTGTGGGATTTTACAGGAGAAGACATTGGGTTAATGAGAGAAGTTGATCCTGTAAAAGTGACAGTGAAAGAAGGGATAATTTATCCAAACACGCCACAGTACAAATTAACTCCAGAAATAATTGAAGGAATAACTCCTGTGATAAATAAGATGATTGAACAAGGAATTCTGAAAGAAATCATGAGCAGTCCATGTAATTCACCTATTATGGGACTGAAAAAGCCAAATGGAACATATAGAATAGTACAGGATTTGAGAAAGATAAACAAAATAGTTGTACCATGTTGTCCAATAGTGCCAAACCCTGCAGTGATTCTATATCAAATTCCGCATGAAGCTGAGTGGTACACTGTGATAGATTTGTGTCACGCATTTTTCTCTATTCCTTTGCATCCAGATAGCCAGCCATTATTTGCATTCCGTTTCGGAGAGCGTATTTTGGCATGGTGCCGAATTCCACAGGGGTATACAGAAAGCCCCTCAATTTTTAATCAGATTCTAAAGAAATCTCTGGAAGATTTGAAGATGCCTGAAAAATCAGTGATGGTGCAGTATATCGATGACCTATTGGTGGCATCGAAAACCAAAGAAGCATGTGTAAGTGACACAATTGCTTTGCTGAACCATTTAGAGAAAAGAGGACATAAAGTGTCTCCTTCAAAATTACAGTTTTGTCAGAAAGAAGTCCAGTATTTAGGACATAAAATTGAGAAAGGAGTGCGGAAAATAGCGACAGAAAGAGTAAGAATGATTCAAGGAATGAGAGCACCAATGACTCAAAGAGAGGTAAGAATGTTTTTGGGAATGGTTGGATATTGTCGACAATGGATAAGTGGATTTTCTTTGATTGCAAAACCCTTACAAAAATTGACAAAGAAAGATGTAAAAGACCCTTTTGAGTTAAACAAAGAAGAAATGAAATCTTTCAAAGAATTGAAAAAGAAGCTGTGTGAGGCCCCTGCATTAGGCATGCCTGATTATGAGAAGGATTTTGAGTTATACTGCAGTGAAAGAGATGGATGTGCATTTTCAGTACTGGTACAAAAACACGGGACCATGAAGAGGCCTATCGCTTACTTCTCAGCTGTTTTAGATCCTATAGCAAAAGCATTGCCTGGGTGTCTGAAAGCAGTTGCTGCTACTTGTGTAAGTCTGGAACAAAGTGAAGGTATAGTGATGGGGTATCCACTGAGAGTGTATGTTCCCCATTCAGTAGAAATTCTTTTGACAAGAACAAAAACACAGTACATGACACATAGTCGGCTGACTAAGTACGAAAAAGTCATCTTGAGTGCTGAAAATGTGACCATAGATAGATGCATAAATGTAAATCCTTCTACATCATTGCCAGATGAAGAGAGTATAATTGAACAAGACGAAGTAGATCATGATTGTCTGAATGTGCTGGAATATTGCACAAAACCAAGAGCTGACATAAAAGATGAACCGTTAAAGGAATCGGATTATGTCATGTTTGTAGATGGTTCATGTTTACGCACAAAAGAAGGAGTGTTAAGCGCAGCTTACGCAGTATGCACAGTGGCAACTGTGATGGAAGCGTCTTGTCTGAAAGGAGTTAGGTCTGCCCAAGTTGCGGAACTAATTGCTTTGATTCAAGCATGTAAATTGGGGAAAAATGTACGAATCACGATTGTGACCGATAGCCAATATGGTTTCGGCATCGTACATGATTTTGGTCAGATTTGGTCACAAAGAGGATTTTTGACATCTGCAGGAACACCTATCAGAAATGGAGAGTATGTTAAAAAACTGCTTGAGGCGATACAGTTGCCTAAACAAATAGCTGTAGTGAAGTGCAAGGCGCATAAGAAAAACGAAGATTACATAGCGGTCGGCAATAATTATGCTGATGAGATCGCTAGATATTGTGCGGAAAACATGGCGTCCCTGAACAAAAATAGAGAAAGGGAGCATGTCTCTTGTCCTTTGCTTTTCACTAATACTGTTGAAACATGGGATGAAGTAAGGCAGTTACAAGAAACAGCAAGAGATGAGGAAAAAGATTACTGGATAAAAGCAGGATGTAGAAGACAGGAAAATAATGGTGTGTGGGTATACAGAGATGAAAGACCAGTTATGCCTGATAGCATGATTGCAGACATGGCACGGATGTACCATGGACAAGCTCATATTGGGAGAGATGCAATGATCAGACTTTTTAGACAGACCTGGTATAACCCAAAATTCAGAGCCATTGCTGAAAGTCTTTGTCAAAGATGTCTTATTTGTCAACAGTTTAACCCAGGAAGAAAAACCGTAGTGAGTCTAGGCACAATAGGACGAGAAGGAGGTCCATTCACAAGAATACAGATGGACTTTATTGAGATGCCCCCTAGTAACAGATTAAGATATGTTCTAGTGGTCGTCTGTTTGTTCTCTCGTTGGGTGGAAGCATACCCCACAAGAAGGAATGATGGAACAACAGTGGCAAAACTTATGCTGCGAGAGTTCATTCCAAGGTATGGTTTTCCAGTCACGGTTGAGACAGATAGAGGAACACATTTCCAAAATGAGTTGATCCAATTGATTTGTGAAGCTCTGAGTATTAAACAAAAATTGCATTGTGCTTACAGACCAGAGGCTTCTGGGGTAGTAGAGCAGATTAATGGAACAATTAAAAACAGGTTAGGAAAAATGTGTCAAGCTACAGGACTCAAATGGCCGGATGCACTGCCTCTTGTTCTGATGACCATCAGAAGCATCCCAGAAAAGAAAACGGGACTCAGTCCTCATGAGATGATCATGGGACGAGCAATGAGACAAGCACACGTACCTGTCAACAAGTTATTAACTATAACTGATGATCTAGTACTGGATTATTGCAAGGGACTGGCTGATGTGGTGCATTCTGTGTTTCATCAGGTTGGACCGGATGCGACCACTCTTGAAAGAAAACCAGCCCACGACTTGAATCCAGGAGACTGGGTCCGCATAAAAGTCCACAAGAGAAGAAACTGTCTAGTACCACGTTGGGATGAGCCAAGACAGGTAATCCTAGTGACAACGACTGCTGTCAAGTGTGCAGGAGTGAAGAACTGGGTTCATGCCAGCCACACAATCAGAATTCCAGAACCTACAGATCGACATGTGAGTCGGCGTCTGGAAGTGTGGGATAAAAGTTTAACGGCTGGGACAACCAAGATAAAAGAAAGGGTGCCAGAACTTGAAGATCGACCTGAAAGTCGACATCTGGAAACCCCAACGGAAAACACCTCTAGAGAAGAAGAGGAACAAGAAGAAGAAGAAGAAAGAAATTCAGAAGTTCCAGAACTTGAAGATCGACCTGTAAGTCGACATCTGGAAATATCTGACACAACTTCAGGATCTGATGATTCAGCTGCAAACTGGGAAGAATTCCGAAAGAGAACTTGGGGTTATAAACCAATTAGAGAAGAAACTGAGCAAGAAATTGAGTTAGATGAACAACCAAGTACAAGTTATGGTGGAAATCCTTCAGAAACAATATTAATAGATGAAGTAGGGAAAGAAGTACACAAAAAGTTAGAAAATCGAGAAGAACCCCGAGGAGTAATAGGGATAGATAGAGAAACAGGAGAACAGGGAAATTTAGAAACAGAAAAGGAGAAAAACACCAAATCGGAAGAACCCCGAGGAGGGACAGTAAAAAGGGAAAACAAAAAGGAGAAGACAGATCCACCAGTAGGAGATGACGAGATTATAAGTTTCAAAATAAGAGACAATAGTGAGACAGTTGAAACAGAAACAGAAGAAAGTGGAGGAGAGGAAAAAGCAAAGACTGAATCAAGAAAAAGAAATTGGAAATCAGAAAGAGAAGAAAGAGAAGGTGAAGCCAAAAGGCCAAGAAAAGGAGATAATTGGCCCAACAGCTATGTAAGAAAATTGAGATATAGAATAATAAGAGCGGAAGACGAAGATGCTGAACAAGTAAATGAAGTAACAAGTCAAAAGGGACAAGAAAAACCCAGTGGAAAAAGATTACAAAAGTCCAAAAGGACAAAGAAAGTGAATTCAAAATTTAAGTCACCTGAGTGGCTGTATATTGCACTAACTGATTACAAAGAAGAAGAAGAAAACACTCACGGAAACCAGAGACTGAGAAGTCGGATGGGAAAAGGTGAGATGCAACAAAACTGAAGTGAAGACTTATAGTGCTTCTGCCGGACGTGACAAATTTACTGGACGTGACAAATCACCGGATGTGACAACGAAAGAATTCTGGAGAGAATTAAAGAAAGTACCAAGCAAAGACTTTTTGAAAGCAGAGTGGCATCTAAGTCATTTCTGAGGTGTAGTGACACAATTTTCTGAAACTTAACAAATAGAAAAAGAAAAATGGAAAATAATAGGGATAGAAGAGATAAATGTGAATTTATAAAGAGATGGTGCAAAATGTGCTGCTTTTGCACAGGATTATTAATGACCATATGGATAGTTTTAGCAATCACAATTCCTATTAGTGTAGCTGTGATAGAAGCAAAGAATGATACTAAACCAGAAAAAGAAACTAATATTAAAGAACCAGTTATTTTAAGAAGTAGTGCAGAGTTGCATAAGGATAGGTCAGTAACAGATTTCTCAAAGAATGTTTTTACAAAGTTGTTGTATGAGTACGTAAAAACAATGGAAGTAAGAGATTGTTATGTTTGTATGCAGTTGCCTGCATCAGTATCCGAAGGTGTGACTTATCATCACCTACCTTTGACTTATGGAATAACATGTAGTGTAATAGCAAGTTTATTTTATAAAACAGGTAGATTAGAATCTTATTATACTGATATAGATAAGATTTTTGCAAACATTCCAGTAGTACCAGAACTTAACAAAGTAAAACCAGCAAAAGTTTTAGGAGAATTCTTTTTAGAACATAGAAAATTAACGTTAGAAGAAATAGTTAGTAACAACCTTACCTGTGAGTTAAAGAAAGAAGAAAAAGTATTTTTAGAAATGGTTGAAGAAAGAAGAATGAAGTTTCAGAAAGAAGCAATAAAAGAGGAAGGAAAACGCTTATGGACGTTTGAGGAAGGAAATCATGAAGGGAAAAAGATAAATGCAGCAATGACTTTAGACTGGCCGCAAACAGGAAAGTTGTGCATTAGGAGAAATAAGACAGTCTATGACAATTACTTTGTAGGTTCCAGTATCTGCCATGACAATTATCAAATTCTGGGAGGTTGGGGATTCAAAGGTGGAAAGGACCCAATATTTCCAGGTATCTATTATATTTGTGGGAATAGAGCTTATTACAGGTTACCGGACCATTGGTATGGAACTTGCTATGTAGGCCTGGTCTTTCCAAAAAAATTTCACATGGACAGAGAAGAAAAGGGAACATACAAGATGATTAATAGATTTACACGTAGAAAGAGGGAAAGTTTTTCAGAAATTGTAGGTGATATTTTTGGAGCATTGATACCAGCAGTGGGAATATCTTTGAATGCATTTAAAATTCGGAAGTTATCCACAGTAGTAGATCGTTTATCTACAGATACTGCGGGAGGGTTCTTAATGGTAAATACCGAAATGGTTGCCATGAGAGCTATGGTGATGCAAAATCGGCTTGCCCTTGATATTCTTTTGGCAAAAGAGGGTGGAGTCTGTGGAATGTTGAAAGTCCAACATTGTTGTACTTACATTCCTGATAACAGTGAAAATATACAGAAGTATATTACAAATATTACAAGTTTGCACAAAGAATTAGTTCCACTGGAGGTTGAAAGTGTTTTGGGAAAACTTGGTAGAGGGTTTTCCTCAGTAGCGAATTGGTTAACTAGGATGAGTAGACTAGTGATAGGGAAAGTTATAATAGTAGCAACTATAGTAATATTATTAGCCATGATGTTGAAAATAGTAATAACATGTATAAAGAGAAAAGTAAGACAGAATAAGATAAGAAGAAATAATAGAATAATGAGAGAAAGAGAGAGAGAAATGGGTGAAATTGAGTTGGAGAAAATGAAAGAAAGCATGTATAAAGAGACTAAAAGGCAAGATGAAGAAGAAACAGATGTATAAATAACAGAAAGCAAAGGATGAAAGACATGCTGCCTGAAAAGAAGTATGACTTGGGTTTTATGTGGTGATTTAAAAATCACCAAAGGGGGGATTGATGGAGCAGGAAAAATAAAATTTTTAACCCCTAACAAATTTTATAATTAATTAAATAAAATGTTCGTTTAAATGTATTAATCAACACTGTATGTGTGGGAATGGTAATATGCCAATGTGTGTGCTAAATAATCTATTAATAAATGTCTGTGTGTCTAATTATAACGTAAAAATAAATGCGTACTAATAAAAATAAATGCATGTTATTGTGCTTCATAGAAATAAAACGTGTCGTTGCAAAAACAAATAGTGATGGTAAGTAAGGAACAGCTTAAATGTTGCTTTCTGCTAGGTAACAACTAATTGGGGTACGTAGACGGGAGGGAAACGAAAGGGATATTTTTCTCTATTTTAATTATGTTTTATTTGCCTCAAATTAGTGCTTCTAAAGTATAACCGAGTGGCGATATAAAATGGCCGCCAGTGGGAAGATGTGCGCAGGCGCAAGGGGACACGTGGTACGGGATGAGATTGAAGAAATCTGGAACCTCGTGATGTCTCTGAGAGGCTAGGATGCAAGAAATGGTCAAGGCTGGTGTGACCTAATTGAACTGATAGTGTGCCATGATGATCAGCAGAGAGCCCGTGGGAAACAAGTCTAAGAGAAAGGACAATGACTGCGGAGTTCTCGAATGTGTCGAAAGAAGTTACAAATGAACTGATCGAATCGGATGGAAATGTTTAAGCGTATGGGAAAGGAAATGATCCAAGGACCCTTGAATCCAAGAGAACTTGATTAAAGAATGAATAAGCTGACATGCATGGACCAATGAAAGAAAAGCGTGATATTAATGTTGCAACAGTTAGTTAGCAAAGTTAGAATTAGGGTATAAGAGGGCCTACTCTTAGTGGGAGGGGGTCAGTTCCAGGCAGTTCGAGAGTCGTGGTTGCAGTCACAGTCAGGAGAGGAGTTGAAGAGTCGTGTTGGTGGCTTCCAGTGCTGGGTGGTCCTGATCGATCCCTTATTGAGCGGGAGATGCTGAAAGACTGTTAGAGGAGACGGGTTGCAGGTAGCTGATGCTGACGAGCTGAAGTTGCTGTTGCTGTCTTAATTTTACAGTTGAGTATGAGAATCAGGCTATTTCTAATTCCTAACTTAGGTTAGAAATCATTAGGCTAAATTAGGAAGCTAGGCAGGTAATTAGGGTTTTGGCTTCATGACAAAAATTTCCTTTCTGCAATAAATTGATTATGTTTAATAAAATTGTGAATTTAAGATTGAATAATTGAATAAAGTATTAAAAATTCTTTCCATGCTTTTAAAATTATATAAAATTTAAGATTCTTTAAACTCAAAATGACTCAGTGGTTATTTTCCTAAATGATTGTGACATAAGTAATTGTTTATTGTGATTCAGCTGGTCTTAATCACTATGAACTAATTTCTTAAATGAATGATTCATCGACAAACAATGAGCAGGAATATCTTAAGAAATAACTAAAAGAAAGTGACTAATTAAGGTAACAAGATATCTTGGCTCTTCCAGCGGTACATAAAAGGTGTTCTCCATTTAGTTCTCATGCTTCTCCTAGGAGTACAGAATTTCACAAAGGTGTAAAGGAAATCCAGGAGTGTGTGTGTGTGTTAGACGATGTTTATGGGCCCCATCGTAATGTGGATATGAGAAATATAGTTTGCCCCTGGATGACCTATAAGTAACCTAGGAGGAGAATAGTTTTTATTGTACGCGCTGCATCACACGCCTCTCAAATACCTGTCTCCCCATTGCTTATTTATTTATTTTTTTATTTGTAGTGCACACAGCTACCCCAGGGGGTTTCCCGGCGCAAGGTAGAAGCAGATAGGCTGTCCCGGGACCGATCGCTAGAATAACCAAGTTTTCAAGTTTTTGCGAAAAGCAAGTAGGGAATTGCAGTTCCTGAGGGTGGCAGGCAAAGAGTTGCACAGTTCGGGGCCTAGATAGGCAAAGGAACGGCCCTTCATACAGGTGAGACGAAATCTAGGTATGGAAAACAGTGCCTGGCTTGTAGATCTCAGTGGGCGAGTAAGAAGTCACCAATTCCTGAATGTATTTAGGCGCTAGGCCTTGTTTGGCCTTAAACACATAGCACAAAGCCTTAAACTCTATGCGTTTAGATAACTTGAGCCAGTGCAGTTCCTGAAGCAGGGAGGTAACTGAGGGCCTCCAAAGTAAGCGAAAGAGCAGGCGAGCCACAGCATTTTGAACCATCTGCAAACGGAGTATCGAGGTCTTATCCGCCCACAGGTACAACACATTTCCATAATACAGTCTGGATATGACCAACACCTGAATGACAGTGCTTTGAGCTGCTAAGGGATTTAACCAGCGATTTGTTTTAGCCATTTAAGGGTTGAAAAGCAGATGGCAGTGACCTTAGTTATCTGTGGTTTCAGTGAAAATATGTCATCAATGATGAAAGCCAAATTTTTAGCTGTGGTGGACAGGGTGGACAAAGGCCCTAAAGAGTCCGGCCAGTGTCTGGGGCCCCAGAGGGCAGCATTGTTACCCAAGACCAAAACCTCAGTTTTATCATCGTTGAGCCTAAGCGCGCTCTTATTCATCAATAATGAAATGTTCCTGAGACCCAGGTTCAGCAAAGATGTATCATGGTGCTGAGCCGATGATAGAGAGAAGATGATCTGTGTGTCATCTGCGTATGAGAAAAGGATAAGCCCACATTTCTCTATTAAGTCCGCTAATGGTTGGACCTAGATGTTAAAAAGCACAGGGCTCAAGATAGAACCCTGTGGAACGCCAAAGGTCAAGGCTAGAGGCTTGGATCTTGCGTGGGCGGATGAGACCTAAAAAGAGTGGTCACTCAGGAAAAAAACAAGCCAACTCAAGGCCGAGTCTTCGAGGCCCAAGGACTCACATCTGCCGGTCAAGATGACATGAGACACCATGTCAAAGGCTGCGCCCAGATCAAGCAGAATGAGCGCAGCTGTTCCTCCCGAATGCAAATGCTGCCTGAGACATTCTGTTATGCCAAGAAGCCAGACTGTGATGGGTGGAGAAGCGAGTGGGTCTCAATGAATGTTGAGAGTTCAGCATTAACATGTTTTTCCAGAATTTTGGAAAAAACTGGGAGAAGGGAGATAGGGCGGTAGTCAACTTGCGGCGTCAAGATTGACTTTTTTTTTTTTTTTGAAGGGGGAGAACCAAAGCATGCTTTCACCTCTGAGGTACAATCCCATCCTTCAGTTAAGTGTTAAGGATCTCTACAATCACATTTAGTACAAAGGCATCCAATAATCTGAGCTTAGCAGGGGGAGAGGAACCAGTGTAGATAGAGACTTGATGGAGTTCATGGCCGTCAGGAAGGATGGAAGATCCAGAAGCGGCCATGCACTGATTTTAGCAGCAGCTTCCGGCTCGATTGCTCAAGGAGTAGCCTTCACTGAGAGAGTGACAGGTGGATCCAAATGTAAGTTGGAGTCAATGTTCAAAGTTTCTTTAGCCAGTTGCAGGTGAATTTTGTCCACCTTTGCAAAAAAAAATAGCTAACTCGTCGCACTGGCTTTGGGAGAGAGGGGGAAGCAGGCATGATGTTACTAGCGTTCGATTGTTCTTTCACCACCTTAAAGAGTGTTTTCTGGCAGTGTTGGGCGGTGGTGATTATTTCAGTGTAAAAATTGGCACGTGCTGATTTGCAGAGAGCATGGCATCTTTTTAAGGCTACCACATAATCAGACTTCGCCTCCTCGTCATATCGTTTCCTCCAATATCTTTCTAAGATTTGACAACGCTTCTTTTGTATGTCAGTGAACCAGGGAGCCAGAGGGTGAATTCTGACCAAAAGATTGATGGTAGGTGGCAAGATAATATCAACAGCCTCATTGAGCGATTGATGTATGAAGGTGTGGTCCAAATCAGGCTGTAATGAAAGTGTGGGCTTTGCGTTAAGAAGTTGCTTGTTTAATGCTGAGATGTTAAGTTTGGACCAGTTTCTAACATAAGATTTCGAGACAGGCTGCGCTATAGGGTGGGAGGGAACCCGGATCTTAAAAGGCACAGCAAAGTGGTCAGACCAACATAACTGAAGAGGTGGGTCAATAAGCAGGTCCTTTATGTTAGAAAAAATTGGGTCCAAAAGGTGCCCAACCATGCGAGTAGGCGCAGAGTTTGGAAGTTAAGAATATCTATATCTTCGATAAAAACTGAAGTATGGTTGTTATTGGGATCCTCAAGATGAAGATTGATATAGCCAAGCAGCATAAAATTGGCAGAGCGCAATATATGAGGGGCCAATAAGTCAGGGAGGGCGGTGCACCACATATTAGGGTACGCAGGAGGGCGATAAATCAGAGCCCCGGAGAACGTGAACTTAGGAATGAAGGAAAGGGATCAAAAGTTCATCAATTTTGCATTTATAAGCTTTTTTAAAAATAATAGGAATAACTCCACCATGTTGTGTGGTATATCTATCCCAATTAGGGAGAAATTAGCAGGGAGCGCTGCAGTGATATCAGGCAAAGAGCCTGCATGTACCCAAGTTTCAGTAAGAAATACTACATCAGTGTTAAAAATCACAGAGGAGGGGAGCGTGGCCAACTGCAGAGGAAGATGGCCGCACACTAACGCTGCTCCGGCCCACCACGCCCGGCATCGAATAAATCTGCACATTAACCTGACAATGTGAGCTGAATCAAAGCTGCCCAGCACTCCAGGGCACCCCCTGACTGAGCGAAGTGGGAGATTGGCGCCCAGAATCGAAGAAACAGATTAGCTCGCAGGACTCGAGAGGCCCAGTCGAAAGACACGCTGCGAACGCCCTGGAAATAAGCACTCTCCGGCAGCCGCCAGGGTGGGGGAGTGCGGCTCCGTTAGGCGTGTGGCTGATTCGCAGCGGGCGTGCCGAGTGAGGTGGTGGTTTCGTCCCGCCGAGCTTGAGCGCTGTCTGCCCCATCGGCCCACCAATACATGGCCGGGCGCTCGCCACTACCCGGAGGGAGGCATCTGGAGAACAACGGCCGATCGGGGTGCTCGCCTCGACCGGGCAAGCGAAAGAGAAAACTCAGCACAGTGGTGGTGGCTGTGGCTGGTGCCCGCCACTGAAATAAGTGTGGGAGAAGATTCAGCCCGCACCGGGCGACCTGAAGGAGGGTCGGAACTGGTCTCGGCACAGTGGGCCGTCGGATGTCACAGCGTGGTCCAAACGGACATTAGCGGATCCAGCCCCCCAGGGAGTTGGACGCCAGGGGAACAGAGACGAGGGTGTAGATCGGCGCCAGGTACTACTGCAGCTTCGGGGGGGCCCAGCGATCTAGCCGCACGGAGCAGGCCCCAGGGGGAAGGGGCTATGGTCTGCCCCGCACTGCAGAACTGAACTCAACTAGTATCGCCCACTGGTAACCCCATGCGGAGTGAGCCACACAAGATCGGTGGCCCCCAGTCGGGGCGCCCGAGGGTGAAAGCCAGCAATTTAAAGGCGGGAAAAAGAGAACAGCCAGGGCCCCGTGGCAGAGGTAGACGGAGACCGGGGTCCGGGCGGGACCCTTGGCGACACACTAGCACAATAAAAACACTCTTGGTGCGCAGTAACAACAACTGCAGGAAGGGGGGGTGCACGCCTAGGAGGAGAGTTGGCAGGTGAAAGCCGACAGGCCGAACAGGGCCAATGGTCAGCGGCCCGAGCAGGCGGCGGTGAGTAACTGGCGGACTCCGACCCTCCTGTGCACACCCTTGGAGGTCCACGGAGTGCAGCAATGGCGGGAGGAAGGAGCGGCCGCACCTCGCTACAGGCAAAACTGGACAAATATGCTTGGTAACAGGGGACTGGCACACAAGCGAAAGGAGATGAAGAGGCACAAAGTGAGGGTGCAATGGCACAGCAGGATGGGAAACATGCTGACTTGATCCTACAGGATATTAGGTCCGCAATTACCACAGTGCGCACTTCTCTAGAATCCAGGATGGATTCAGTTTCCACTGAAGTTTCCCTAATCAGGGCAGACATTCTCAACACAAATTCTAGAATTAAAGAAGTGGAGACCACCACTAACTCACTAGTCACTGACACGTCCTTACTCAAAAACAAATCAAGGACTTACAAATATGTACGGAGAGGATGGAAAACCAACTGGATTACTATGAAGGGAGAGCACGGCGCAACAATGTTCGAATTCTGGGCGTTCCAGAGCGCGCGGAGGGCCCAGCAACAGATCTCTTCATAGAAGAGCTAGTCACGAAACACCTGAAACCCCAAGGCTTGTCTAAGTAATTTTCCATAGAAAGGGTACACAGGGTACCCGGAGGGAGACCAAGGCCGGGCGCACCTCCGAGGCCCATTCTGGCACAGGTATTCAACTTCCGTGACAGGTACATAATCCTCCAAGCAGCGTGCAAAACTCTACCAATCAGTTTCGAAAGCAGAAAAATCACATTTTTTTCTGGATTTTACGCTCAGGGTACAGAGACAACGCCAAACTTTCTTGGAAATCAAAAAAGACCTACAGGAGAAAGAGCTTATTACGCCAGGTTATTCCCTGCTAATTTGAGGGTTGAATCGGAAGGTAAGGTGTGGTTTTTCTCCAGTCCGGAGGAGGCCTGGGACTGGCTGGAGGGTTGGCGCACCATTGGGAAACGCACTCAGACAGACAAATGCGAGCGAGCATTCCTGACCCGAGAACAAAGAGTTGTGACAGACGACCCGGGCGCTAACCTGACAGCGCAGATACGGAATGTGGACACTAATGAATGAACGAAAGGAATTTGGAGTCCAAGGGGGGACAGGAAGACGACTAACCTGAGCTGAACACTCCTCCTCTCGAGCGGGACCTGCTAACGATATATTATGCTACTGTGGGAACCAGGGTGCAGGGGGGTAGAGTGGGCAACCTATTCCCCACAGATTAATGACCAGGCTCTAATATTGTCTACTCAATGCCGGGGGTGGGGTCAACCCACGCACCACCAATTTTCCAGGGGTGGGCGACAGGCACTCTGCAATGTTGGGGAGGCGGGTGGTTCCAGGTTCGCCGTGCAGGGAGGCAGGGAGGGGGGATCGGTATGTTCAAGTTGGGGAAGGGGGGGAAATTTAAGGTATGTTCTAGCTCAGTCATTGTGATAGGGAGGGAGAAAACCCCATACTCCTGGGTCCACAAACGTAATGCGGCGGGGAGGTCTCTGTCCTGGGTCCGCCATGGAAAGGGAACTACACACATAACCCAATACTTAGTAATCCAAACAACACGCAAATATCATTATGGATAGCAGAAAGGGAAGAGCTCTCCAATTCCTCACCTGGAATGTGAATGGGCTTGGATACAAACTCAAACGGGAAATCGTCCTTCAGTATCTAAAACGCCAGGCACCTGAGATAGTCCTATTACAGGTACACATCTTGTTGGTAATACCTGCAAGGCTCTAGATAGATGGGGATACAGACTAGTAGCCCATGCAGGGTTGACCTCTGGTTCCCGAGGAACAGACATTCTCATCCGTAAGAGCTGCCCATACATAGTTCACAAAACATGGGTGGACACTCAAAGATGTGCAGCTGTGACCAGAATATGGGAGGGGAAGCCACTTAACGTGCTATCCATATATATCCCCCCAGCCCTGCAACAACCAACACTAGCAAAGCTCAGTAAATTTATTCTAGACCTCCCAATGGGGACTTTGGCAATTGGTGGAGACTTCAACTTGACTGTGAATGGACTGATTGATCGACGCCCCCAGGCGGGACCCCCATGACAGGTCAAAATTGGCAGACTTCTTCTCGGCCTTCGGCCTTGTGGATATCTGGAGACATTTCAACCCGATGACGCACCAGTTCACATTCCACTCAGGAGCCCACGATAGTCAGTCACGTATAGACTATCTATGGACGCACACAGAAGACATCCCTAGTTTCACCGAGGCCAGGTGTCTGGCGAGAGGTATCTCCGATCATTCCCCAGTCCTTGCCCGGATGGCATTTGACTCTCAACCCAGACGCACAACCCTTACGATTAACCCATGGTCACTAAGAATTCCACATATAAAAGCAGAATTGCTCAAGGACACTGATTTATACTTCAACGAAAATGGTGGCTAAGTGGCTTCACTGCAAACCTTGTGGGGAGCCTTTGGGGCCGTCATCAAAGGCCGGGCTCTTGCTCTAATGGTGAGGCATAAAAAAGAACTGACGACACCCACAGAAACACTAGAGAGAGAAATCGTGAAAGAGGAGGGAAAAATAGCTCTTACTAATGATGAGTCAGCCAGACAAACCCTGGGCGCTAAGAAGCAAGACTATATGCAACTTTTGACAGAGGCAGCTAAATCCAAACAAAAAGCAGTGCAACATAAGCTATATGAACAAGGGGAGAGGGCGGGTAAATTGTTGGCTTGGCTGGAGAAACGGGATCAGGCCCATCATTGGGTTCCCCTCTTAAGGGGGACACGGGGGAGGACCTGCAGGATCCACAAGAGATAGCAGAGGCATTCGCCTCCTACTTTGACAAAATATACACATCCGCTAAGACAACCTCAGCCCTTGATTCCTGAGACCTATTGGCTACTATCCCGGTCTCATGCCTTGCTCCCAAAGATCGAGAGTCTGGAGGGAGACCTAACCGAAGAGGAGCTACAAGTTGCAACCCAAGGTATACACTCCGGAAAGGCTATGGGACCCAACGGGCTCCCAATTGAGTTCTTCAAGCTAACGGACTCAAAGTTAACACCCTCCTTCGGGACATGTATTTGGATAGCTATCAGACAGGCGCCCTTCCAAGTGAGCTTAGACTTCCCTCAATACTGGCGATACATAAACAAGGCAAACCAGTGTAGGAATGTAGTTCATACCGACCTATCTTACTGCTCACCGTACAGGCAAAAATACTTGCCAAAGCACTGGCCAATAGGCTTATCCCCATAATCAACAAAATAGTGCATCCCGATCAGTCAGGCTTCATGCCAGGTCGAAACACTGCTCTCAATCTCAGTTGTCTGCATGGGGTGTTAGGAAGGACAGGTACGATCCAAGAAGATGCAGCTCAATTGTCACTCGATGCCAGAATGGCATTTGACACTATCGAATGGCCCTACCTATTCGCCGTTTTGGAGAACATAGGCTTCGGCCCCAACTATGTAAAAAGGATTAAACTCCTCTATACAGACCCGAAAGCACAAATAGTAGTCAACGGCCACATGCCCGGACAAATTCAATTGGGAAGGGAAACCCGACAGGGCTGTCCCCTGTCGCCTCTCATTTTTGCCCTGGTTCTAGAACCGCTGGTGACATGGGTGAGTGGGGACCCCCTGATTAGAGGGTTAAAGTGGACAGAGTACCATGAAGACAGAATCTCCCTCTACACGGACGACATATTATATATCGCAGCCACGACCGCATCGATTCATCGTATCCTCCACATATTTTGGCAAACCCTCAGGATATACCATAAAATGGACTAAATCTATATTATTTTTGATCCATGGTCCTATGCCAAAACTACCAACAGGTTGTGAGGTCTCCGTGGCGACTGAAGGATTCCGCTACTTGGGAATTTTTGTGACCCCTGATCCACTACTCATTTACAATACCAATCTCCAGGGCCCACTGACCCGCCTGCACACCGATGTGTGACATTAGCTGGTCCTCCCCCTGACCCTTCTGGGACGGCCGGCCCCTTTTAAAATGCTGGCACTGCCTTGTTTTCTGTATGTATTGCAAAATACCCCCTTCAAGGTCCCGACTCCTATTTCATTAATGTCGAGAGCGCAGTGCGGAATCTATTGTGGGACGGGAAGACATCGCGTATCGCAATGCAGAAACTGACGAGGGGGTGGTATGATGGGGGGAGTGCCCTGCCGGACCTAAAACAATATTACTGGGGGTCTCAATTGGCGGTAGTCAATCAGTGGGTCTACGTCCCGCAAACCGAGCCGAGCTATCAAACGGATAAATGGCTAATGGGACGGGGTGGATACCGTTGAGCCCTCTACACCAGCCCCAAGCATCAACACCTCACAGGCCCCATGGCCCACACCATAGAAATCTGGCACCAAGTTAACAAAAAACAAGGCTGGCACAAGAAAATAACGCAAGCACCACTTTGGGAGTCACAGCGGCTTGGTAGACTGAGCTCCTGTCCTGGGTTTGATAAATGGGACATAATTGGCATCTAATCAGTAGGGGATCTGTGGAAAAAGGATGGGCTGATCTCGTTTGCTAAACTGCAGACGGAATATTAACTGGCACATTCCGGAACTTTTAGGTATTTACAAATCAGTCATGCCCTTAAAGCTGCTATCCCCGGCGAGGAGGTTCTCCCAGAGGCGTCTCCGCTAGAAGACAGGTTGCTACTAGATCCGATAACCAAGAAAGCCATATCCCTAACCTATCAGAAATTGATTAATAACCGACCTGACCCACTCATGCGCCTTAGACAACAATGGGAAGCAGACGTGGGTGACCTAGAGGACAAGGACTGGCATGCTGAAATTAATATCAGGGACTCGAAGAATGGAAGGGCAGCTGGCCGTCGAGTGATTCCATGCAGCGCCGGGGTTTTCGAAGTTTTGATGAGCACAGGGCTGTTAATGGGAGCCTGTGGAGAGAGAGCAGAGCCTGTCCTGCTGCTACTGTGGTCCGCGCTGAGGCACTCCCCGGCGCTGCATGGAATCACTCGACGGCCAGTTGCCCTTCCATTCTTCGAGTCCCTGATATTAATTTCAGCTGAGCTCATTGTATCCCAGGAACCTTTCCCGCTACAGCAATACCGATCAATTCTACTTGCTCACCTTGTATGTCCTGAAGATGAACTCAAATAATTGAGTTTGACACGCCGTCGACCCCCTACAACAACAACTCCTTTTACTTTGTAAAATTTTTCTAAAGGATGTTCTAGTATTGTTGTCAATGCGATGTCTTTATTTTAATTTCACTTTCACCTGTCACGCTTATTGTCACTTGATGTGTGAGCACCTATATATTATTGTTGTGGAATAAATTTTTGTCATACATTGACCTACATGTCCCTAGTATATTACTTATTGCTCTCTTCTAAGAATTAAGTTCCATTCAATAACCTAGTGCCCCCTAGCTGGGTCACTTCAGTTTGGACCTTTTTGGGCCACATAAGAACCATTGTTTCTCTAAACATTTCATTACCCCCGGTTCATATATTGGGGTACCCTTGTTTTCTTTACTACAACTTCATTATAGAGCCCTAAGGCCAACAAAAACTAATTTAGCAAGACAGAAGGGCAGAAAACAAAAAGGTCAGGGGAAGACCACCCTAAGGCTGGCTTGTCTAACAGTGAGCATTGCGCTGCTCGTGCAAGCTGTGCAACAAGCATCGCTGTAGGGCTCTTAGGCTAGAAAACCCCATTTCTCTCAGCTTCATTTCCTTCTTTTGTCGCAACTCCATCCCAGAGCCATTCCATCAATTTAGCAGCATGTGTTTCTTGTTGGAATTGTTCAACTACTGATGCGCTGCACTCTGGTTTCTGCTTGGTGCCTGGAAGCCTGAAGGTAAACACAGTGAAATCTTAAAAGGAACACTTTACTTCAGAGAAAAAACCGCTGGTAACATGTCTAATGAGAACTTTAAAAAGGAAGGACTGTTGGTAACTTTATCCACACCATAGAAATGCCAAGCACATCCTTGATGTAAACTCTGCTCCTGCTATTTTGTGCTACCAATGCAGCACCATCAAAGCAACATGAAAGGCATGATAATGTTGAACTGTGTTTCGCTAGAAGTGGTATTTAAATCGCCGTAGTCTCTTTCATGCAAAGCAGTAGTTTAAGAACAGTGATTATTGCTGGGGTTGGATTTTAGTCTTTCTCGGTTGTTCGCTTTCAGTATACACATCCGCTGTGGTGGCTCGGTTGACTAATGCATGGAGCGCAGCAGATCTGTGTATTATCACCAGTTTGAAGCCTGGTGTATCAGCTCAGCATTTTACCCTCTGAGCTCGATAAAATGAGTACCACTGAGCTGGATATCAGTAGACTTCCGCTATCTTTCAAGAGTACAAGGCGACTGCCTTCGGGGTGTACATGTGCTCTAAAAATACGTCAGTTGTATAGTGGTATAATGGAAAATTCGGTGTTGGCTCAGGGACTCCATCCGAACCTCACCATCCCCGGCTCTCCCCATCAGAGGATGCTGGGGCAGCATTCCACTGAGACCAGCAGCATTTATGGCACAGATAGCAACACAGTGGAACTGCTGTACACAGCAGAATGAATGTGCACCACCCCGTAATTACAGCTTGATGGTAACTGTACACCGCAAGCACACAAACTTCTATTAGGACTACGGTATTTAGTTTTAAACTGAACCATTTTTTTTTCTTGTTATTTGGGCATTCACAAAGCGCAATCCAAACTTCGGAGGGCAATGGAGAGCTGTACACACCAATAAAATACATAACTAGCACGAAAGGGACAAAACGTATGTTACCAAAGGAGAAAAAATAAATATAAATGAAAAATATAGAAGAAAGTTCAATATCTCATAGGGTCACCCACAACGCAACAGGTCAGTCATATTGAGCAAATCGCCAAGAATGTCTTGGAAAATAGCCAGGCACCGTACTGTGGAAATTGCTAATCATGTGGCAACTTGCCTACTTAATTTTGCCTTCTCATATCCTACCAGAAATCTGCAGACAACAGCTGGTACATGGCAACAGAAATGTGCTATTCCTGAGCCATTGTGGCTACCATTAACGAGAGCATGTTGTGGTAATTTGAGAGCAATACATAGTCTGAATGTGTTTTTAGTCTGCGCAAATTTGTTTACTCCTGTAATATTAGTCCCTCCCCCCTCTTATACCCCCTCAAGGCAGTCTGATGGGGTAGTCCAGTGGTTAATTTGTAAAAGAATGAGCACTGGTGTCCAAAGCTCTGCGCAGAAGCCCGTTGCCATGCTGACACACCCAATACCAAGGCTGCGTAGTCTGGAATCCACCTCATGCTTCTTTAATCCACTACCAAACACTCCCTGCTCCTTTAGCTCACTCTTACTCTGTTCCCCTTTGTGACTGTTTTTATGGTCTGGCTTGACAGCCCAGATGGCACCAGAAACTTATGTGAGAACCACCAGGAGAGAGGCTTTGGCTCCACCCACATCTTGGAGTTAGGAGTACATGTTTTGATTGGGCAGAAGTTGTGTGCTTCCACAAAACGTGCTTGCCTTCCACACAGCTGTGATCATTTTGTTTATCTTTCCACCTGCCTGAGCTTGAACTTTCTGGGGGAACGCACAACACAATGTAATGCCATTAAAGTACCCCCATAAGTTTGGACTGATGCTGCTGGTGTTTTTGACTCTGAGTGCACTGAGTCCTTCTAACCAGTCCTCAATGCCAGTATTCTAACAATTGACAAAATGTATGTTGAATTCTCTACCCCCAATTGGCATAACTTAACCTACTTGTAAGTACCTAGTATATGGTCCCAACAGTACCCAGGGCCTGTAAGTTAGAGTGCCCAGCCAGGGCTGCAATACTGATTGCGCCACCCTGAGTGTGACAAAGCACAACATGGCTCCTAGCCTGCCAATGCAGACTGGATGAGCAGTTTTAACTTTTAAACTGCTAGTTCGACTTTGTCATTTAAACCTATGGCAAAATCTCCACATTCCTTAACAGTATATGCAAGTCTCCTCTAAGGAAGGCTTGTATATTAAGAAGTAGGACATATATATTTATATGTCCAAACAGTAAAAACCCTAAATTGTAGCTTTTAATGTGGATAGCACAGTGGCCCCATTGGCTAGTGCAAAGTTACACACAATGACCCTTCAGCTGTGCTAATTTCTGAATGTGACCACCTAAATTGGTACTAAAAGGTATCAAATTAATTGTGGCATTAAACCAGACTTGATGCCCAAGACACATGTAATGTCACTTTTAAGGCAAGGCAACTTTTATAAAGTTGCCACTCGGTTGTCCAGTTTTTCCAGTGGCCATCTACAGTTGCTGGCCACCAGACAGTCTCCTGCTTTCCTGGAAGATGGGTGAATAACTCCCAAGTACAGGGTCAATAGAGGCCTGCCGCAGAGGGAGGTGCTACCTACCCCTCACAGGAAGCCACACAGGGTGTTGGCCCAAAAGGTGAAGCTTCAAAGAAGAAGTTGCCTTTGACGGGCAAATGGCAACTACACCCAGGAGTGGCTGCCCCTTTGTTCAGGTAGACAGGCTGGGGACAGGAACAGAGAGGAGAAACCAGTTGCCAAACCATTTTTCCATAGGTGTGTACCCCATAGGTAGCCACACCTCTAGGGTGGGCTACCAAGCTTCTTACACCAAGCAAGGGATTCAGACATCTTGGGAATGGGTAGAATAGTGCCCTATGGGATTGCTAAGATGCCACACATAGTCGGAAGTCATCATAGGGTGGGAGAGAACTTTGTAGCCCATTGGCTAGTGACCGCTCCATGCCTCCAGAGCACTTTCAGGGCATAAATATGGCACCCCTGGTACCCTGAAACTGGGATCACATCTGGACTGGAGAAAGATCCATAGAGAGGACCAAAGAAGGACTGCTCTTCTGATCCCTGGACATGGCAAGAGCGGCTGCATCAACTGCTGGACTGCACCTGCTACTCCTTGGGTTAGCCAAGAGAGGACTGTGCCTGTGGTACATGGCTCCTGAAAAAGTCACTCCAGAGCCCCAGCTTGTAAAGGTGAACTCCAAGATTCAGTCGACTAACTCCATGATCCAGCAACAGGGCTATAAAAGATGAAGTAGCCCGTTCCAGCTTCTCAGTAGCTGCCTTCACAAACTCCACTGACTGCCGAAGTGCAGCCAAGAAGAGCAACACTCGATGCTCAAAAGTTGTTCCTGAGTCTGCCAAACCCAGGAGAGCCATCAGAGTGCAGGTTGTTCACCAAACAAAGGACACTAGTCCTTACCAAAGGATTCCGCTGGACCTGCAGTGATCAAAGACCAGTAGCCCAGTCATTGCCAGACTTATGTTGGCTCGAAGAGGACTCCAAGAGACGCTGTCCCCCTGTAGCCCAGGTCACCCACTTCACCCGTGGAACAAGGTACAACCCCAGGAAGGCCCCAGTCAACTGCACAGCAACCAGAGCATGCTCAGCATCCTGTATCCCAGTATCAGGACCACTCCATTGACGTCTATGGGGGTCCTTGCATAAGGTGCAGAACTGTACTTGAGACTGCTTTGGTCACCAGGAAACTGTCCAAATACTCCTTATTGTCCCCATCCTGACTTTCTCCCTGTTGGAATTGGTCGCCCAGTCTGGCCTAAGTAGTCAAACACAACTCTTTAATAATTTTCTCAAGTTTCCATACCTTACAGTTACCAATGCTTCTTTGCGTTTTGAACTAAAAGGCTGAGATTTATGTTTTACTTAAAAATCTATGTCTCTGGAAACCTCCAGTGGGTTTTGTTCATCTTTGTGTCTGAAAATTCTTAAAAATATAATCTCTTTTTATACATTGGTGTCAGATTTCCTTCTTGTTGCGCAACTTTCTTATTCTGTTGTTTGGTGCATTTAAACACTTTAGACTTATTCCTTTGTTTAAGCCTTGCTGCTCAAAGCCAAAGCTACCCAGGGTTGAGCAAGAGGTTTTTCAAATGAGCCTGACAGGACCCAAGACCGGTTTAGCGAGTGTATTACACAGTGAAGTAGCACAACCACACCATATAATACCCCCTCACAGATAATTTATAGTGGGTGTTTTTCTCTAGCGGCAGCACAGAGGGAAGGAGGGCAGTCATTTACCTACATGGATTTTTAGGTCTGGCTTGAAAGTGCAACTGTCATCTGATCTTTTAACTTACACTAATATTATTCTACAGTTCTTTGCTTCAACAAATACATATCTATTCCCTTGCTATTTAGTTGTAATGCTTCGCTTTACCATACAACATTCCTTTAAAGCCAGACCTATTGACACTGCCAATGCTTGCTCAGTCTTGCTGTTTCTCCTTCTTTCCACTTTGTGCCTTTTCCCTCTCTTGCTCTCTGGAATTGTCCGATGAATATAAATAAATGTTGGTCCCGAAAAATGAGTATATGGGCCCAACTGGCAACCACCGGCTCAAATTAAGCACTGCAGGGCTCTTCTAGCAATCTTTGTGTGTCGCCATTTACAAATGATGTCTTTATCATAGCCCGATAAAGGCTCATATGTGAGATTAATGAAGAGCCAGAGCTGTAACTGGAAAATAATTCACATGTTGTGTCAGAGCACGCAACTTTAAGAAGAGATAGTCACATGTCCTTAATTAGCTCGGAATCACACATTGAGACCTATTTATATTGTGGAGGAATACCCCTGGAGTGAGATTGTCACCTTAATGCTCAAAGGTAGACTCACTGCTCACTTCTCTTGCCATGGCTTACCCCCTTACATCTCTTGTCCTCATCAATTCACACAAGCCAATCTAAGGAGGACTTCAATAGGGGCGCTCTATTCCCCCGACAGTCGCTGCTAAATATCCCCTCCTCAATTCTAAATCTCAAAGCCCTACACAATAGGCATTTGGTGTGAGAGGCACCACCAAGTTTCAACCAAAGCCACAATGCCACAACATCGTACATAGAAACATCAGTCAAAAAATATTGCGTTCTAAACCTAGTTTACTAAAGTATCTTCCCATTGGGTGTAGATTTTCTTTTATTAACTCCAATAAGGCAATATTTTTGAAGAAAATATTTTGGACACAATGTTTAAGTCAGACTATATTCTGGTACCCCCCCCAAAATCAGTCCCACAAGAACTACAACCCTATCGGTTCATAGGTTTCTGCTCAGATTACCAAAGGACAAGCACAGTTGCTCAAAATGCAACAGGAAATGATTAACACATATGCTGTGAGATTGGCTTTCTGAATTCTCAAATTTGCCAGGAAAGATTAAAGGGTAGGGAGGGTTTAAACACTTTACCATAGATAGTAATGCTTCTCGATATTTGGTACCCTGACACTAACTCCCCCCCCAAATAATCTTACTTCAGCAGGCACTAAATTATGTAGCCCAGAGAGACACTGTAAGAAATTGGGTTATTGGTTGAAGGGGGGTGAAATCCCCACTCAGGCAACAACCACAATCCTTCAGGTGAACCACAAAAGTCACTAAGTTAACCTGCGCTTACACCTTTGGTAGCTTGGCACAAAAGTAGTTAGGCTTAACTTCGAGGCAATGTGTTAAGTATTTATGGAGCACAAAAACAGTAATAAAGTGAAAACCATACACAAAAAAACAACAACAAAAAAAATTGCAAACCTATCTAGAAACAGAGTACATTTTAATAAATAAAATGATACCAGGATGACAAAAATCCAATCAGTAGAACCAGAGATATTCATTTTTAAAGTTTAAGTAAATAGAGCTCCTAAAAGCAGCACTTGCGGGCATCTGGTCCTGCTAGACCAGGGAAAAGGTACAAGTTCCGGCTGACCTCGATGGAGCACAGGCCAGATACAGGGATCAGGTTAGTTCTGCTGAAAAAGTTACATTCTCAAAGTCCGGCACGAAGAGTTACATTCGTAGTGGAGGAGGCCACAAGGAGAGCGTCGCGGGTAGTCATCGCTGTAGCACGAGGAGCAAGCTGAGCGTCATGGATATTCATCACTCTAAGGCGAAGATCTGGTTGGGGGTTGTGGACAGCTGCAGATTCGCATTGGCGGTCACCGCTGGCTGTATTGCTGTAGCGCGAAATGCTGATTTTGCATCGACAGTCATCAATGGCGGTCGCTGTAGCGCAATGAGTCGGGTTCACCCGAGCTTTGCATTGACAGTCATCGCAGGAAGCGGAGTCTCGCCACAAAGGCGCCATTTTGTGTTCATGTTCATGAAGAGCCCAATCTTCAGGATTTCACCTTTTCTTCTTGGGAGGAGTTCAGACTGAGGCCAGCCAAGTTTCCAGGACCTGGGAGGCATCTCTTTGGGGATCAGGAACTCACTTCAGCAGAGGCCATCAGGGCTCAGGCAGGTCCAATTGCAGGTCCTACTGCAGCAGGCCAGCTGGGCATTTGCAGGGAGGCCCCAGGAGCTTGTGATGACCCTATAGGCCAAGCAGGAGGTCACCCAACTGACCCTTGGAGCCCCTCAGGTTAGCTTGGGATGAAGGTAAGCAGGTCCAGTCTTCAGTCTCAGACAGCAAGGCAGTCCTCAAACAGCTGGGCAGTCCTTCTATAATGTACACAGGCCAAGGAGTGTTCTGAAGAGCTGGTCCAAGGGTTGAATATTTATACCTTGGTGCAGCCTTTGTGTGGGGGTTTCACTATATTGCTCCCAGATCTGAAACTGGAAAGTTATTCCCTGTCTAAGCTCCAAGAAGCCTGGGGTGATAAAAGGCTAGTGTTGGGTTCCTTTGTTTGTGCTGGAAGCAAGCCCTTTGAATTTCAAGTGCATAACTATGACGCCAGTCATTCTGGCAGGAGGGCCTGTCCTGCCTACACCCAGTCCCCTTGAGTCACTATCAGGGAAGAAAACACAAAACCCAACAGCAGAGCCATTCACAGTCATGTGACCCAGGACACAGGCAGAAGTCACAAATTGTTAGGATAAGAAAATGCCAACTTTCTAAAAGTGGCATTTTCAGAATTGTGACTTCAAATTCAACTTTACCATTAAAGAGGAATTTAGATTACAATGAAATTTGAGTGTATTCAGCATATTTCTATCTGCTCCCAATCCAAAGATATCACTTATTAAATATAATACGACGACCCAGTGCTAGTCAATGGGAGAGATAGGTCTTACAACAGTGAAAAATTACTTTACTAGTTTTTTACTGCCAGGACATGTAAAACTTGAGTACACATGTCCTACTTTATTAATACGATGCACACTGCGCCTGAACCTTTAGGACTACCTTAGGGGAGATGTATACGTATTAAAAGGAAGGATTAGGCCTGGCAAAAGGTTCATTTTGCCAGGTTGAAACGGCAGTTTAAAACTGCACTAGAGGCTGCTGTGGCAGGCCTGAGACATTATTTAAAAGGCTACTTTAGTGGGTGACACAATGAGTGCTGCAGGCCCACTAGTAGCATTTAATTTACAGGCCCTGGGTACATGTAGTACCATTTACTAGAGACTTACAAGTAAATTAAATGTGGCAGTTAAGTGTAAGCCAATTTTACCATGTTTGAAGGAGAGAGCACAAGCACTTTTGCACTGGCTAGTAGTCCTAATGACAACAAAAATGAACTCAGCAAAACAGGAGTGAGGGCATAACATTTGGGAGAAAATCACACCAGAGTGCCAGGTCTAACAGACTCTCCAAAATTAAAAGACCGTCGTGACAGGATTAAGGTTTCAGGTGCAAAGTTCAATATGGCTAAGTAATCCCTAGAGGAAGAAGGGACCAGGCTCAAAATTAGGAGTATGTTGCATGGTTCGGACTTATCAGCTGGATATTCAAGCCGTAGCAGATGAGTCTAAGCCACAGGATGCTGACACGTGGTAATCGATAGGAAACTATCCCTCAAATTGTGGGTACAAAACCCTTAAAATCGGAAAGGGTTAGAGACAAGTTAAGACAACCACAAAATCTAAGACACATATTACAGAAAGAAGAAAGGAAGGAACACACTGGATGTTGGGAGTGCCCTAAGAGTCCTGTCTGATCTGGAGGTCGCCCATTGAAGGAATAATTCTGTAAGGCACAAATACAGGTTCAGCCATTGAAAGTCCGCATTAAAAGGAAGAGGCCTAGGCAGGGAAAAAATGCATAGTACAATAGCTCATTGACTTTACTCTCAGTTGTTTAGCAACTCTTTCTACATTAGGCCAATCAAATATTAATATTGCAATCTTTTTGATTTATGCTGTGTAAGGACATTGTAATATATTGCTAATAAATGCTTCTTTACATGGTTGTATAGCACCAACTATAGTGTTTCTTTATTAAATATAATTGTTGCATACTTGTTTAAACATTATAACTTATTGATAGCACTGACTGCTTAAGTCTACTCAGTTCACCTGCTGATCTTGGACAGCCATGAGTTTATTAATTTGATTGGTTATTATTTCTGGGCAGGTATGATGTTATTCTCCTAGCCCTTATCGGTTATTCCCAAACTATTTCATCTCAATTCCGTGACGAAATCTTACAATGACTGACGTGCTTGAGTCATTTTGTGTGTGCCCCCTATTTTAATCAAATATTATCTGGCAATCAAGAAAAATAAGAGATGATTTGGAGACACTGGAAAATCTAGTGATTCTCCTAGCATCTCACTTCCCCAGTATGCAGACAACATTCAACTCTATCTTGGCTGTCCTCATTGGAAGATATTATCAGCTTCACAAACTGTCTCATGTCATTGATCTGTTTGCAGTTTCTAAACTCGTGCTTTAAGACTGAATTTCCTCTTTTGTTTCCTTGCAATCTGCATTTTCTGGTGCAAGGCTGGCCCTAATCTACTCTGATTATCTCCCCGACACCTATGTCCTCAGGTAAATCAATAGAATATGATTTGGAGTGTAGTTATTCCTTTAAGTATCCCATTTGTGAAATGTCTAACCATGATTTATTCAACTCTCTCCATTTAAAAAGATTAACATTATTCTTTCATCTTCAGACTTTTCGGCAGGCTTGGGAGCATACTGGGGAAGTGAGATTCTAGGACCAGTCACCAGTGGCTTCAAATCATCTCTTATTTCTTTTGATTGCCAGATAATATTTGCCAAATCCTCAAAGAGTTGCTTAACTCTGTCCTGAAGGTCCGAGGGGTGACTCCTTCCATGGAAGATGCTAACAAACTTCCTAAATGAGCGAAGGTTTACTCCGGCTGCTCGGCCTACAGACTGATCGCCCTACTAGATTTAGATAAAAGATGCTCCCTGGGGCACTGGACCGGTGCTGAAGGGCATTTAAGAGCAATTAGTACTACTCACCCCATATGGTTATTCCGACTTTTTGGAAGGGGGTTGTGGTTGCAATTAAAGACCAGGGGACCTATTACAGATAGGGTGCACTTTTCCCGTTTGCGCAACAGCACACCTTTCAGCAGGTTTGCCGGATGCAAACAGGAAAATCGCGCCCTACCATATAGAATGTGTTGCCCTCAGGGCAGCCATGAACTCGGACTGACCCCGGTGCAGTCAGTGACTGCCCCCGCCAGCAAGGCAGGGTCGGATTGGTAAGGCGGGCACTTGGGCAATGGGCAAGTATCTGAGTTGCAGCTGTGGGCTGCTTTTTTGGCCACCGTGGTGGCTGATTTGAGCTGCGTCTGTGCTGTTCAGATGCCGCCAACGGCCCAGTGGGGGACTGAGCGGCCTTTCGGGAGACAGATGGACCTCTGTTATTCCCTTTTACCAACGGGGCAGAGGTGCCATTCCCAGTCTCTTGCTGGGCAGGCCCATTAATATATGTAGATTGAGTAAGGGCAGGGGGGCCTGAGCAGAAGTAGCCTTGCTTATATTCAGGTGTGGTTCACCATAGTGAATTAATCTGTGCACAAAGAGTCCTGGCAACAATTGCATTTTTTTTTTATCTCAGTGAAGTTAAGAAAACATGCCTCCTTTTTATAATACTTAAAACACAGAAGCAGTGTTTTGAGAAAGGGTGCAATCCGCAAATGTGAGACACTTTTTCTTTTTCTTTTTTTAAGGTATCCGGACCAAATTTTGATCCCAATCCAAACCTGCTGCAAGGGGCTCTCTGGGGGGTCTCTTTCATCCCTCCAAAGGGTTGCCATTAAGAGGCGCACTGAAAGTGAACCACCTTTTTTGGCGCACTTTAAGTGCACCTAATGGGATGTTTGCATCTGCGCCCGCGCCCATTTTACAGCGCAGGAGCAGAGGCAAAGAGATTCCCTCATTTGCATGGGGCCACACCCCCATGCAAATGAGTGAATGCCCTCATGAGATAGCGTTGTCACACATGTAGCGCCAGCGCTATCTGTATTACAGAAGGGGCCGCACACGCATTTGTGGCCTCTTCTGTAATAACAAAGTGCCCGAGGGGGCACAAAGCGGGAGAAAACACGCATTTTGCCCCTGGAGCCCTTCCATAATACGGCCCCAGGTGCCTCAACCATAAGCAACAGACCCTGCCACTAGGATCATAGGCCTGCGCCCCTCACCCCATGGGAGAGTTTATGCTCAGGTCGTGGAAAAAAATGAATGGACAGACACAGCACATATAATATCACAATATGACTTTCTATGCTTTAAAGTAAAGATGGGGAGAGGATGTGACATATTTGGCGACTTTAAAACTGGGGAACCAGGTTCGAGTCTCGGCGTCAGGCAACATCCTGTTATTCTGGGCCAATCATGTAAACACACCGTGCCTTTAAAAAAAAAAAAAAAAAAATGACCTCGTGTAATGTGACTGCAGCTTATGTGAATACATTCGGGCTGAGTTCGCGCTATATAACTCCGCAAAAAAAAAAAACACATGGGGAGGAGTAAGGCTTGAAGTTAACAGCCGACACTCATTTTTGCTATTCCCTCCTCCATGTTGATCACAGCTGAACAAAAATATGATGATTGTGTTCCCACATTCAGATACATGGAACGAAAATGTCGTGAACAGTGCTTACATATGCACTATGAAAGATAATAAAGAGCTTTTGTAGCTTAGTAACCAAAACGTGACTAATATTTTATTTACGTGTTGATACAGCCGGTGACTAAATCGTACATTAGCAAATATAATTTTATTACGTTTTAGAGCAGCTCAAACAGGGACAACAGTCTTTGAATGCTCTCAACTCTGAAAGACTAACCGCAGGAGGGGGCGGGGAATCAATGAAACACCCGGTGCATTACAGTGAAGGACAAACATATCATTGTCGAAATGAGAGGAAAACACGTGACCGAAGAAAACAATGCCGGGGACGATGAAGGAAAAACGTCGACACATTCCCATGAGTCATACGTTAATCACAAGTACGAGAACGGCTATTTAGGCACAAGCAAAGCAGACACACAACAAACAGAATTAAAACAAACAGAGTAGCTACTTGTGAAAGGTATTTTTGCAAAGGTATATAGAAATTGTATAATTTATGACTAAATCCTGCCAGTGGGTGTGAGGACGAAGGGTCATATTTAAGGTGGATTTGCCCGTTGCACACCCTTATTCCCGCTACCCTTAAAGAGGATTTTCGTTAGTTTATGGGGATATAAATTATGATATTTCGACACCTTCCATTTAGTTAGAAACCTGTCTGGCACCAGCCACAGGCACCAGCAGACTCTCACCCCAACCTGCAGCCTGAGAAAGGGCGAACAGGCGATTCTTGCCACCATTCTTCCTGGGTACGGCGGTAGCCTGGGGAAGACTGAGGGGACGCTTTATATGTTCTGTAGTCTCACAACAAGCCTCAGCCGCTTCTTCATTTCTTTCATGAGCATTTTATCCCTCATCCTTTGATGAGTAACACGTGTGAAGATGCTGTGTACAAACAACTTCTATTACCCTTGGCCCGACTATGTAAATGTACAGATTGTTCAGCAATAGATATGTACAGGGGGGGGGGGATGATCCTAATAATGTCAGCTAGGATGTGTGACGGGGCGAGCAAAATAACGGTGGATTAAACATAGATCTGTGACTGGGGGTGAGTGTTTGCAAAGTTAACACACTGTCCATCATTTTATTTTGTGATGTTGCTATATGTGCCCTAAGTGGCTAAGAGTATGCCCAGACGTGGGTCCCTTGCTCGCTGCGCCATTTGATTCTAGCTAGCATGGCTGATGAGGGGTGATACCCCAAAACTGGTCCAAAATGCTTGTTTCCAGTGCAGGGAGGACCAGGCTTGGCAGTTCCCATGGGAAGCAGTGTCAAGACTGATTTGCATATGGCTGGGTCCAAACTGGGGTGACGTGGCGAGCAAAATAACAAAGGATTAAACCCAGATCTGTGACTGGGGGTGAGTGTTTGAAAAGTTTGAACAATCCGTCCATCTTATTTTGTAATGTAGCTAGGATATCAGCCATATATACAGTCAATATTCCGATTGGCATGCACTGGAGTTCTTGTTGCAGGTCACCTTGATGTGAGTGGAGTTGTTGCTGTTGTGGATGCAATGGAAAATCTATGGTACCTGATGGCTGGGGATGGACACTTTCATAACATTGCATGAGTCAACATCGTGAGAACAATCACTTGTAAAAGCAGAACTGGCGATCAGCTGGACTGAATGAGCTTTTACTAGGAGAAAGGATGATGCAACGTTAAAGTGTACTTCTCAGGGCGCGATCAGTTTTGTTATTATTGCTGGTGCCTAAAGTAGTTTTTGAGTAACATTTATGATGCAAATGAAGTGATAAATAGGCTGATAGAGGGGAATATGACGATAAGTCCACCTGAAAAATATTGTCTATTCTCATGATGTGCACTGGCACCATCTAAGGCATCCTCTACAGCCAAATGCTCTCTCACAGCAAGGAAATCTAGGAGGACGGAGAGTGGAGGTATGCTGGCGAAGGGGGTGGGTGACTGGGCTTACTATGCAAAAAGGTGTTGTTTGCAGGCCACCTCCGGATGAAACGCACCCACGCGCTCCCGCCGGCGGGCGGGGCGCACATGATAAAAGTTGGGGCGTGCCCGCTCGGGGGTGGTTCCCAGCTACCCGAGCACTGGTGTGGACGCAGGTCCTTTAATGCGCGCTGCGCGTCCCGCGACCAGCGCCAGCCACACCACTACACTGGCGACGAGGGGGAGCTGTACAATGCGCTCCCGCACCTGCACGTCGTCGCAAACCGACCAGGAGGATTACCCGGCCCCGACGACCACCGGCACCGCGTGGTCTGCCACCACGCGGCCACCGCCCACGACGCACCTGCCCCAACGAGGCTCTGCAGCACCGGGCACCAGCGGCGCGAGCACCCACAGCTCCAGACTGCCGGTAAGGTGCAGCCTCCTGGCCAAAGAAAGGACACACAAAGGCAGCAGCCCCCACCCTCATCCTGCTCACACAGGCCCAGCAGGCCCAGTGCACGCACCCAAGCGCTACCTCCACATCCAACCGACCAGGGGACCCAATAAGCCTTGCCACAGCGCCACGTAAGCCTGGAAGAGGGTGTCACAGGGCTCAACTACACGGCCCCACCCCAGCAGCGAACCCCCAGGGAGTGGAGACAGGCCGCCCCTGCCACGCCAAGGGTGGGCACGGTTTCCAAGCCACGCTACGCACGTCCAGGCAGGGATGGGAGATAACCCAGACAACCAGCAAGCACAGATCCGCGTCGTCACCCAGCATGCGCCCATGGGAGTCCTGCCCCCGTTCAGCGAAGCGGCTGACCCCACAACAGCATCCCCACGGTGGAAAACGTGGTTGGGCCGCCTCAAAAACTACTTCATAGCCACCAGGGAGACAGAGAGAGCTGTCAAGCGCTCGCTCCTAATCCATTACGCTGGGGAAGAAGTATACACTCTTTTCAAGCACCTCCCGGGCACGGGAGGCCCGACCGACTAAGACGCCGCGGTGGCCGCGCTCAACGCGCACTTCGACCCCCAACTGAACAGGGACTATGAGAGATTCAAACTACGGCAGGCGAGACAACGCGATGGGGAGTCGATCGACGCGTTCCAGGCAAGGCTGAGGGAACTGGCGAGCACCCACCTAACCGACGAGAGGGCTGCGGAGGAGATTCAGGCCCAGCTGATCCAGGGAGTACGTAGCAAAGTCCTGCGGGGGCTCATCTTGCGGCAGCCCGACATCCCCCTGAACGACATCCTAGTCATGGCCCGGTCACATGACTTGTCAGCCGCGCGAGCAGAAGAAATGGACCTGGCGCTGACGCGCACAACTGAAAAGAGTGCGACCCTCAAAACAGAAAGAACCGACGCCATCACGACGTGGGACAGGGGGAACAGGCCTCAAGACCACCCGCCCCAGACCCCGAGAGGTCAGTGCGAGTACTGCGGGCATGAAGAACACCCACCCCACAGATGCCCGCACAAGAAAACGTGCACCAACTGTGGAATACCGAACCATTTCGTGTCGGTGTGCCGGAGGAAAGGCCCAAGGAAGGAGAGCAGAGGAGCCAAGCCAGTGCGTAAACTAGTAAGACAGCTATCAAGCATGTCCCTGGCGTCGTCTCAAGGGCGGAGAAAGGACGAACGAGCTTCGTACCAAGCCGAAGACTCAACAACCGAGGAAGACGAAGGTGAAACGTACCTCGTATCATTCACACAGGCACTGAAGAAACGAGAAGGCATCAGCCCACGTGCACAGTGAAGATCGCAGGGTCAGAAGTATGCGCGGTAATTGACACGGGCGCATCAGTAAATGTCATGGGCATCCAACAATACAATCGGCTGAAGCCCAAACCGGAGCTCAAACCATCCAAAACAAGGATATTCGCATATGGGAGCGATTCACCCCTACCAATCCGGGGCAAGATGACAGTGCCTATACGGTCAGAAGATAGTGAAATCACAGCCGACATTCACGTCATTAACCAAGAGGCCGACACCCTGCTAAGCAGCCACGCAGCGGAAGACCTCAGCTTAGTAATGTTCGCAAGAAGTGTGCAAGCGAATCAGACCAAAGAGCTACTAGATCAATTTGCAGACTTATTCCAAGGACTAGGCCGGATCAAAAGGACACCCGTCAAGCTCCACATTGACCCATCTGTCCCACCAATGGCATTACAGCACAGGAGAATCCCGTTCCACCTCAGACCACTAGTGGAACAAGAGCTGCAGAAACTGGAGGACCAAGGGGTCATTGAGAAGGTCTCGGGACCCACACCATGGGTATCCCCCATGGTGATAGCCGAGAAGCCCAGGCAGCCAGGGAAGATCAGGCTATGTATAGACATGCTCCTCCCCAACAAGGCCATAAAGCGGGAAGGACACATTACGCCAACGATGGACGACATAGTGGCCGTCGTCAACGGGTCTCGTTGGTTTTCTAAACTAGACTTGAACGCAGGCTATCACCAACTGGTCCTGGCCAAAGAGAGCCGTTACATAACCATGTTCAGTACCCACCTGGGACTACGGAGATGCAAACGCCTCAACTTTGGCATATCGTCCGCGGCGGAGGCGTTTCAAGACGCAGTGAGAGAGATAACAGGCCTACCGTGAGTGTTGAACGTGAGTTTACGACATCTTCATCCACTCAGAAACTGCTGACGAACACTACCGACACCTCAGGGCAACGCTGAAGCGACTCCGGGACCATGGGGTCACGCTACACAAAGAGAAGTGCCTCCTCTTTCAGAAACAGATAGAGTTCTTCGGGTATCTGTTCAACCAGGAAGGAATCCAAGTGGAACCGCGGAAATCCCAAGCGATCAAGGACGCCCCAGCCCCAGCGACAGTATCCGAAGTACGAAGCTTCCTAGGGATGGCCACATACTGCGGCTGATTAATCCCGGTTTGGCCACCATCGCGGAACCACTCCGCAACCTCACCAGGGCCGACGCCATGTGGAAGTGGGGAACCCTGGAGGAAACAGCGTTCCACAGAATCAAGGCTGCCCTCCTAGACCACACCACCCTAGTGTACTTCGACCCGGCCAAACAAACGGAGATACTCGTCGACGCCAGCCCGGTTGGTTTAGGGGCAGTACTAACCCAGGAGCAAGAACCCGGCAGGTGGGCGGCCCTGGCCTACGCCAGCAAGGCGCTCTCACCCACGGAGAGGCGATACGCACAAATTGAGAGGGAGGCCCTGGCCATCAGGTGGGCTTGCCGTCATTTCCACCTCTACATCTGTGGCCATCCATTCAGAATGGTGACTGATCACCAACCTTTGGTGCCATTATTCCGAGGATCGGCACCGCACCCTCCCCCGAGGATTGAACGGTGGGCCATCGGGCTCCAGCAGTACGAAATGGAAGTAGTCTACTGCCCAGGCGCCAAGAACCCCGCTGACTTCCTCTCGAGACACCCAGCTCCACCCCACGATCAAGAAGAAGAAGCAGTCATCGACGCCTTGGAGTGTCACCTGAACATGATTTCCACGATAACGTGCCCAAAAGCCTTGACACTAGAGGACATCGCCACGGCCATGGAGAGCGACCCCGTACTGTCCAAGGTGCGGACAACCGTCCAATGAGGCAACTGGCATCAATTCCTGCAATCAGCCAATGACTGGGCCGGCCCGGAGAAGGAGAGCCTCCTGAAGATGTGGAGGGTCAGAAATGAACTGAGCGTGACACAAGGAGGAATTTTGCTGAGAGGGTCCAGAATAGTGATACCGTCCTCCCTGCAACACCGAGCGACCCAATTAGCCCACGGGGGGCACCAAGGAGTAGAAAGAATGAAGGCCCGGATGCGGGAGAAGGTGTGGTTTCCAGGATTGGAGACCCAAGTAGAGGAAATGGTGAAGAGGTGCCCAGCATGCCAGCTGACCAGTGCGGCAGAGAGACCAGCACCGATACAGACAGAGGAACATGGGAAAGCACCGTGGGAGAAGGTGAGCATCGATTTCGGGAGCTTCCCTGACAATCGGACAACCGGAGTGATGATCGACAGTCACTCCAAATATCCTCTGGTGGAAGTGGTTCGCTCCACCGCGTTCTCCCAGGTGGCCCCTGTACTGGAGAAGACGTTTGCCATGTTCGTATGCCCGGAGGAACTTAAGAGTGAAAATGGGCCCCCTTTCCACGGTAGCGAGTTCCGTGACCTCATGCAGAAGCACGGCATAAGGCATCACCGCATCACCCCCCAATGGCCTCAAGCCAACGGGGAGCCCGGTTTTCCAGGACCTATATTCCATCCGTGGCGTTTTCACGGAGTTCCGAGCTGGCTGTTAAGATCCGACACGTTTAGGACTCTTTTTAATCCAGGCTGTTTTTACAGCTGATGGGAATGACAGCTCGCCCCCTATGAGCCCTTATTAACAATATTAAGGTATATGCAGAACCCAGCCATACATAATTGTATATCTCCATCAGGCTATGCTCGATATCTTATTTCAAGCATCACGTTCTGCATTTTATGCCATGGATTCAATCTATAATTAGGACGTGTCATTATCAAGACCTCGAACTCCGTCTTAAGAATATAGTCTCACACTCTGTGAGGTTGTATACCTGAAATATAACTATTGAAGGTGGTTCTCCTGAGGAAGGCAGCTTTCTGCCGAAACGCGCGTTGAGATATCTTGGACACCACCCTACAATTATATTAATCCATGAGATTGTATTAATCATATGTACTGTAACGTTGTTTGTCAGACAATGAATCAATTTACTATGCTGACAATATGTATAAAATAATAGAGTGAGGTATGTGTGAATGAATGGATGAGTGACAACAGATAGTATGTTGTACACGATTTTCAACAAAATGTATATGAAATCTAGAAACTTTTTTTAATGAATCTATTTCATAATAAATATTTTTATATTTTTCTATCTCTAGTGTCACTACCATTATTAATATAATCATGTTCTAGCTTTGCTGTTTGAAGTAGCCCTAGAAAATTTACAGTAAGTCTGGAGAAGACGTTTGCCATGTTCGTATGCCCGGAGGAACTTAAGAGTGAAAATGGGCCCCCTTTCCACGGTAGCGAGTTCCGTGACCTCATGCAGAAGCACGGCATAAGGCATCACCGCATCACCCCCAATGGCCTCAAGCCAACGGGGAGGCTGAGAGGTTCATGAGGACTCTCAACAAAGCACTACGGATCGCTACAATGGAAGCCATGGACCCTGAAGGCCACCTGCAATCATTCCTTCGGGAGTATAGAGGCACCCCTCACAGTACCACCAAGTGGACGCCGTGGGTGCTGATGTTCAACGGCATTCGCCGGGACGTGCTCCGTCTCTGCCCAGGGTGGACCCCACCCCCTTACCACGCGGAAGATGTCGCGGAGCGGAGGAGAAGGCAAAACCTCGCCGCTAGCAAGAGCCGGAGAGCAGCACCCAGAGAACTCCAGAAGGGTGACTCCGTACTCATGAAGGACAGGAAGCCAGGGAGCAAATTCCGGACCAGGTACGAACCGGGCCCTGGACAGTGGTTGACGTGAAGGGGACCATGATTATGGTGGCAAGAGGAGACGAGCGAGTGACGAGAAACATCTCTTGGCTCAAGAAGATACCGGAGCCTCACTCCGCCCTGGAAGCAGGAGGCACGCAAAACCCCAGAGAGGATGATGACACAGAACAAGGTGAGCCTTCAACAGACTCCGGAGCCACCGTCAACCACGACAGCACCCAGGCCGGAGCACCCAGGGCTGGAGCCGCCACCCGGCAACCCCGGTGTCCCGGTGACGAGTACCTCTGAGCAACCGGAGTCCCGTGGTGCTACCCGGGGTGATCACCCCAGGTACCGACAGAGAAAACCCCGGACCCAGTTCCCGGCTAAGACTACGCATGCCAGGTGGTGAAGCAACCAACCTACAGCGGAAGAAAAAGAGACTGTGTTGGGATGGGAGGTAATGAGCAATACAGTCTAGTTGTTTGCCGGCCGCAGCCGGATGTAACGCACCCACGCGCTCCCGCCGGCGGGCGGGGCGCGCAGAATAAAAGAAGGGGCGTGCCCGCTCGGGGGCGGTTCCCAGCTACCCGAGCACTGGTGTGGACGCAGGTCCTTTAATGCGCGCTGCGCGTCCCGCGGCCAGCGCCAGCCACACCACTACAGGATGGGGCGGGGAATCAATGAAACACCGGGTACATTACAGTGAAGGACAAACATATCATTGTCGAAATGAGAGGAAAACACGTGACCGAAGAAAACAATGCCGGGGACGCTGAAGGAAAAGCGTCGACACAATCCCATGAGGCATACGTTAATCACAAGTACGAGAACGGCTATTTAGGCACAAGCAAAGCAGACACACAACAAACAGAATTAAAACAAACAGAGCAGCTACTTGTGAAAGGTATTTCTGCAAAGCTATATAGAATTTTATAATTTATGACTAAATCCTGCAAGTGGGTGTGAGGACAAAGGGTCATATTTAAGGTGGATTTGCCCGTTGCACACCCTTATTCCCACTACCCTTAAAGAGGATTTACGTTAGTTTATGGGGATATAAATTATGATATTTCAACACCTTCCATTTAGTTAGAAACCTGTCTGGCACCAGCCACAGGCACCAGCAGACTCTCACCCCAACCTGCAGCCTGAGAAAGGGCGAACAGGCGATTCTTGCCACCATTCTTCCTGGGTACAGCGGTAGCCTGGGGAAGACGGAGGGGACGCTTTATATGTTCTGTAGTCTCACAACAAGCCTCAGCCGCTTCTTCATTTCTTTCATGACCATTTTATCCCTCATCCTTTGAGGAGTAACACAGTGAAGATGCTGTGTACAAACTCCTTCTATTACACTTGGCCAGACTATGTAAATGTACAGATTGTTCAGCAATAGATTGTCAAGGGGCAGTGGGGGGGGGATGATTTTAATAATGTCAGCTAGGATGTGTGACTTGGCGAGCAAAATAACGATGGATTAAACCTAGATCTGTGACTGGGGGTGAGTGTTTGCAAAGTTAACACTCTGTCCATCATTTTATTTTGTGATGTTGCTTTATGTGCCCTAAGTGGCTAGGAGTATGCCCAGACGTGGGTCCCGTTCTTGCTGCGCCATTTGATTCTAGCTAGCATGGCTGATGAGGGGTGATACCCCAAAACTGGTCCCAAGATGCTTGATTCCAGTGCAGGGAGGACCAGGATTGGCTGTTCCCATGGGAAGCAGTGTCAAGACTGATTTGCATATGGCTGGGTCCAAACTGGGGTGACGTGGCGAGCAAACTAACGAAGGATTAAACCCAGATCTGTGACTGGGGGTGAGTGTTTGAAAAGTTTGAACAATCCGTCCATCATCTTATTTTGTAATGTAGCTAGGATATCAGCCATATATACAGTCAACGTTTCGATTGGTGTGCACTGGAGTTCTTGTTGCAGGTCACGTTGATGTGAGTGGGGTTGTTGCTGTTGTGGATGCAATGGAAAATCTATGGTACCTGATGGCTGGGGATGGACACTTTCATAACATTGCATGAGTCAACATCGTGAGAACAATCACTTGTAAAAGCAGAACTGGCGATCAGCTGGACTGAATGAGCTTTTACTAGGAGAAAGGATGATGCGACGTTAAAGTGTACTTCTCAGGGCGCGATCAGTTTTGTTATTATTGCTGGTGCCTAAAGTAGTTTTTGAGTAACATTTATGATGCAAATGAAGTGATAAATAGGCGGATAGAGGGGAATATGACGATCAGTTCACCTGAAAAATATTGTCTATTCTCATGATGTGCACTGGCACCATCTAAGGCATCCTCTACAGCCAAATGCTCTCTCATAGCAAGGAAATCTAGGAGGACGGAGAGTGGAGGTATGCTGGCGAAGGGGGTTGGTGACTGGGCTTACTATGCAAAAAGGTGTTGTTTGCAGGCCGCCTCGGGATGAAACGCACCCACGCGCTCCCGCCGGCGGGCGGGGCGCGTATAATTAAAGAAGGGGGGTGCCCGCTCGGGGGCGGTTCCCAGCTACCCGAGCACTGGTGTGGACGCAGGTCCTTTAATGCGCGCTGCACGTCCCGCGACCAGCGCCAGCCACACCACTACACTGGCGATGAGGGGGAGCTGTACCTGCGCTCCCGCACCTGCATGTCGTCGCGGACCGACCGGGAGGATTACCCGGCCCGACGCCAACCAGCACTGCGTGGTCGGCCACCACGCGGCCACCGCCCACGACGCACCTGCCCCAACGAGGCTCTGCAGCACCGGGCCACCAGCGGTGCGAGCACCCACAGCTCCAGACTGCCGGTAAGGCGCAGCCTCCTGGCCAAAGAAAGGACACACAAAGGCAGCAGCACCCACCCTCATCCTGCTCACACAGGCCCAGCAGGCCCAGTGCACGCACCCAAGCGCTACCTCCACATCCAGCCGACCAGGGGACACAATAAGCCTTGCCACAGCGCCACGTAAGCCTGGAAGAGGGTGTCACAGGGCTCAACTACACGGCCCCACCCCAGCAGCGAACCCCCAGGGAGCGGAGACAGGCTGCCTCTGCCACGCCAAGGGTGGGCACGGTGTCCAAGCCACGCTACGCACGTCCAGGCAGGGATGGGAGATAATCCAGACAACCAGCAAGCACAGATCTGCGTCGTCACCCAGCATGCGCCCACGGGAGTCCTGCCCCCGTTCAGCGAAGCGGCTGACCCCACAACAGCGTCCCCACGGTGGAAAACGTGGTTGGGCTGCCTCGAAAACTACTTCATAGCCACCAGGGAGACAGAGGGAGCTGTCAAGCGCTCGCTCCTACTCCATTACGCTGGGGAAGAAGTATACACTCTTTTCAAGCACCTCCCGGGCACGGGAGGCCCGACCGACTATGACGCAGCGGTGGCCGCGCTCATCGTGCACTTCGACCCCCAACTGAACAGGGACTATGAGAGATTCAAACTACGGCAGGCGAGACAACGAGATGGGGAGTCGATCGACACGTTCCACGCAAGGCTGAGGGAACTGGTGAGCACCCACCTAACCGACGAGAGTGCTGCGGAGGAGATTCGGGCCCAGCTGATCCAGGGAGTGCGTAGCAAATTCCTGCGGGGTCTCATCTTGCGGCAGCCCGACATCCCCCTGAACGACATCCTAGTCATGGCCCGGTCACATGACTTGTCTGCTGCGTGAGCGGAAGAAATGGACCTGGCGCTGACGCGCACAACTGAAAAGAGTGCGACCGTCAAAACAGAAAGAACCGACGCCATCACGACGCGGGACAGGGGGAACAGGCCTCAAGACCACCCGCCCCAGAACCCGAGACGTCAGTGCGAGTACTGCGGGCATGAAGAACACCCACCCCACAGATGCCCCGCACAAGGGAAGACGTGCACCAACTGTGGAATACCGAACCATTTCGTGTGGGTATCCCGGAGGAAAGGCCCGATTAAGGAGAGCAGAGGAGCCAAGCCAGTGCGTAAACTAGTAAGACAGCTATAGAGCATGTCCCTGGCGTCGTCTCAAGGGCGGAGAAAGGACGAACGAGCTTCGTACCACGCCGAAGACTCATCAACCGAGGAAGACGAAGGTGAAACGTATCTCGTATCATTCACACAGGCACTGAAGAAACGGAGAAGGCCTCAGCCCACGTGCACAGTGAAGATCGCGGGGTCAGAAGTATGCGCGGTAATTGACACCGGCGCGTCAGTAAATGTCATGGGCATCCAACAATACAATCGGCTGAAGCCCAAACCGGAGCTCAAACCATCCAAAACAAGGATATTCGCATATGGAAGCGATTCACCCCTACCAATCCGGGGCAAGATGACAGTGCCTATACGGTCAGAAGATAGTTTAATCACGGCCAACATTCACGTCATTAACCAAGAGGCCGACACCCTGCTAAGCAGCCACACAGCAGAAGACCTCAGCTTAGTAATGTTCGCGAGAAGTGTGCAAGCGAATCAGACCAAAGAGCTACTAGATCAATTTGCAGACTTATTCCAAGGACTAGGCCAGATCAAAAGGACACCCGTCAAGCTCCACATTGACCCATCTGTCCCACCAATGGCATTACGGCACAGGAGAATCCCGTTCCACCTCAGACCACTAGTGGAACAAGAGCTGCAGAAACTGGAGGACCAAGGGGTCATTGAGAAGGTCTCGGGACCCACACCATGGGTATCCCCCATGGTGATAGCCGAGAAGCCCAGACAGCCAGGGAAGATCAGGCTATGCATAGACATGCGCCTCCCCAACAAGTGCATAAAGCGGGAGCGACACATTACGCCAACGATGGACGACATGGTGGCCGACGTCAACGGATCTTGTTGGTTTTCTAAACTAGACTTGAACGCAGGCTATCACCAACTGGTCCTGGCCAAAGAGAGCCGTTACATAACCACGTTCAGTACCCACCTGGGACTACGGAGAAACAAACGCCTCAACTTTGGCATATCGTCCGTGGCGGAGGTGTTTCAAGACGCAGTGAGAGAGATACTAACAGGCCTACCGGGAGTGTTGAACGTGAGTGACGACATCTTCATCCACTCAGAAACTGCTGACGAACACTACCGACACCTCAGGGCAACGCTGAAGCGACTCCGGGACCATGGGGTCACGCTACACAAAGAGAAGTGCCTCCTCTTTCAGAAACAGATAGAGTTCTTCAGGTATCTGTTCAACCAGGAAGGAATCCAAGTGGACCCGTGGAAATCCCAAGCGATCAAGGACGCCCCAGCCCCAGCGACAGTATCCGAAGTGCGAAGCTTCCTAGGGATGGCCACATACTGCAGCCGATTCATCCCCGATTTGGTCACCATCGCGGAACCACTCCGCAACCTCACCAGGGCCAACGCCATGTGGAAGTGGGGAACCCTGGAGGAAACAGCGTTCCAAAGAATCAAGGCTGCCCTCCTAGACCACACCACCCTAGTGTACTTCGACCCGGCCAAACAAACGGAGATACTCGTCGACGCCAGCCCGGTTGGTTTAGGGGCAGTACTAACCCAGGAGCAAGAACCCGGCAGGTGGGCGGCCCTGGCCTACACCAGCAAAGCGCTCTCACCCACGGAGAGGCGATACGCACAAATTGAGAGGGAGGCCCTGGTCATCAGGTGGGCTTGCCGTCATTTCCACCTCTACATCTGTGGCCATCCATTCAGAATGGTGACTGATCACCAACCTTTGGTGCCATTATTCCGAGGATCGGCACCGCACCCTCCCCAGAGGATTGAACGGTGGGCCATCGGGCTCCAGCAGTACGAAATGGAAGTAGTCTACCGCCGAGGCGCCAAGAACCCCGCTGACTTCCTCTCGAGACACCCAGCTCCACCCCACGATCAAGAAGAAGCAGTCATCGACGCCTTGGAGTGTCACCTGAACATGATTTCCATGATAACGTGCCCAAAAGCCTTGACACTAGAGGACATCGCCACGGCCGTGGAGAGCGACCCCGTACTGTCCAAGGTGCAGACAACCGTCCAAGGAGGCCACTGGCATCAATTCCTGCAATCAGCCAATGACTGGGCCGGCCCGGAGAAGGAGAGCCTCCTGAAGATGTGGAGGGTCAGAAATGAACTGAGCGTGACAGAAGGAGGAATTTTGCTGAGAGGGTCCAGAATAGTGATACCGTCCTCCCTGCAACACCGAGCGACCCAATTAGTCCACGGGGGGCACCAAGGAGTAGAAAGAATGAAGGCCCGGATGCGGGAGAAGGTGTGGTTTCCAGGATTGGAGACCCAAGTAGAGGAAATGGTGAAGAGGTGCCCAGCATGCCAGCTGACCAGTGCGGCAGAGAGACCAGCACTGATACAGACAGAGGAACATGTGGGAGAAGGTGAGCATCGATTTCGGGAGCTTCCCCGACGGTCGGACGACCGTAGTAATGATCGACAGTCACTCCAAATATCCTCTGGTGGAAGTGGTTAGCTCCACCACGTTCTCCCAGGTGGCCCCTGTACTGGAGAAGACGTTTGCCAAGTTCGGATGCCCGGAGGAACTTAAGAGTGAAAATGGGCCCCCTTTCCACGGTAGCGAGTTCCGTGACCTCATGCAGAAGCACGGCATAAGGCATCGCCACATCACCCTCCAATGGCCTCAAGCCAACGGGGAGGCTGAGAGGTTCATGAGGACTCTCAACAAAGCACTACGGATCACTACAATGGAAGCCATGGACCCTGAACGCCACCAGCAATCATTCCTTCGGGAGTATAGAGGCACCCCTCACAGTACCACCAAATGCACGCCGTGGGTGCTGATGTTCAACGGCATTCGCCGAAACGTGCTCCCTGTCTGCCCAGGGTGGACCCCGCCCGCTTACCACGCTGAAGATGTCGCGGAGCGGAGGAGAAGGCAAAACCTCACCGCTAGCAAGAGCCGGAGAGCAGCACCCAGAGAACTCCAGAAGGGAGACTCCGTACTCATGAAGGACAGGAAGCCAGGGAGCAAATTCCGGACCAGGTACGAACCGGGCCACTGGACAGTGGTTGACATGAAGGGGACCATGATTATGGTGGCAAGAGGAGACGAGCGAGTGACGAGAAACATCTCTTGGCTCAAGAAGATACCGGAGCCTCACTCCGCCCTGGAATAGGAGGCAACCAAAACCCCAGAGAGGATGATGACACAGAATAAGGTGAGCCTTCAACGGACGCAGAGCCACCGTCAACCACGACAGCACCCAGGCCGGAGCACCCAGGGCTGGAGCCGCCACCCGGCAACCCCGGTGTCCCGGAGACGAGTACCTCTGAGCAACCGGAGTCCCGTGGTGCTACCTGGGGTGATCACCCCAGGTACCAACTGAGAGAAAACCACGGACCCAGTTCCCGGCTAAGAGACTAGGCATGCCAGGTGGTGAAGAAACCAACCTACAGCGGAAGAAAAAGAGACTGTGTTGGGATGGGATGTAATGAGCAATACAGTCTAGTTGTTTGCCGGCCGCCGCCGGATGTAACGCACCCACCGCTCCCGCCGGCAGGTGGGGCGCGCATAATAAAAGAAGGGGCGTGCCCGCTCGGGGGCGGTTCCCAGCTACCCGAGCACTGGTGTGGACGCAGGTCCTTTAATGCGCGCTGCACGTCCCGCGACAAGCGCCAGCCACACCACTACAGGAGGGGGCGGGGAATCAATGAAACACCCGGTACATTACAGTGAAGGACAAACATATCATTGTCGAAATGAGAGGAAAACACGTGACCGAAGAAAACAATGCCGGGGACGCTGAAGGAAAAGCGTCGACACATTCCCATGAGTCATACGTTAATCACAAGTACGAGAATGGCTATTTAGGCACAAGCAAAGCAGACACACAACAAACAGAATTAAAACAAACAGAGCAGCTACTTGTGAAAGGTATTTCTGCAAAGCTATATAGAATTGTATAATTTATGACTAAATCCTGCCAGTGGGTGTGAGGACGAAGGGTTATATTTAAGGTGGATTTGCCCGTTCCACACCCTTATTCCCGCTACCCTTAAAGAGGATTTACGTTAGTTTATGGGGATATAAATTATAATATTTCGACACCCTCCATTTAGTTAGAAACCTGTCTGGCACCAGCCACAGGCACCAGCAGACTCTCACCCCAACCTGCAGCCTGAGAAAGGGCGAACAGGCGATTCTTGCCACCATTCTTCCTGGGTACGGCGGTAGCCTGGGGAAGACTGAGGGGATGCTTTATATGTTCTGTAGTTTCACAACAAGCCTCAGCCGCTTCTTCATTTCTTTCATAAGCATTTTATCACTCATCCTTTGAGGAGAAACACAGTGAAGATGCTGTGTACAAACAACGAATAGTTTCTCACCTGTCGGTGTAGTTTTGCAGCTTGAAGACTTTCTGGATTCACTATGCTGTGCATTATTCCGCGGTCTAGTGGTTGGGTCCGGAATCGTAGTCTCTTTTCTCTTTTTTTTTTTTTTTTCGTGGCCCAGGTGGGCGTCGACGCCCCACCATTTGGTGCCCTTCCGTGACGTCGGCGCGCTTCCTCCGGAAGCTCCCACCCTCGGGCGCCATCTTCGGATTCTTTTTTTCTTGTCTTGTGCTTTTCCTTGTTTATCCTTTTACCTTTTGAAGGTGTTTTCCATTTCTTAGTCCCCCTTTCCTCCTGTCTCATCTTTCTGGCGGAGACGGGTGGGTTCGCTAGTGAGTCCAGAAAGTCTTCAAGCTGTAAAACTACACCGACAGGTAAGAAACTATTCGTTTTGCAGCGTGAATCTTTCTGGATTCACTATGCATAGCGGTTTGCTATGTTTGTGGCGGCTGGGTGGAAGATGAGCGTTGGTTGTGGAATATATGTTGAAGCACTTTTTGACCTACTTGTGCTTCTTTGTTCATCTGTATATCCACGCAGTAGTGCTTAGTGAACGTGTGCACTGAAGCCCATGTCGCCGCCAGGCAAATGTCTTGGATGGGTGTGTTTGACAGGAAAGCTATTGTTGCTCCCTTTTTCCTGGTAGAGTGAGCTTGTGCTGCTCCTTGTAGTTCTTGGCCTGCCTGTTTGTGGCAGTATTGAATTGTCTGTGCGATCCATCGTGCGATGGTGTTTTTAGTCACTAGTCTTCCCAGGAAGCTGCTTGCGAAAGACACAAAGAATTGCTTTGTTTTCCTACAATCCTTAGTCCTTTCGATGTAATGCATTACTGCTCTTCTAGCGTCCAGAGTGTGCAGTGCCCTCTCTGCGCTGGTGGATGGTTTTTGGAAGAAACTTGGTATCTGTATTGTTTGGCTGATATGGAACTTTGACACCACCTTTGGCATGAAGTGTGGGTCTGTCCTCATTACCACCCTGTCATTGTGAATCTGAATGTAGGGTTCCTGTAGTGTGAGCGCCTGCAATTCGCTCACTCTGCGTAGCGAGGTAATTGCTACCAGAAAGGCCGTCTTTATTGTGAGCATATGTAGAGAGGCCTTGTGAATGGGTTCGAAAGGTGCCTTCATAAGCTGTGTTAGAACTACATTGAGGTTCCATGCAGGCGGTGGCATCATTTTTGGTGGGGCTATTCTCTTGGCCCCCTCTAGGAATCTTTTTACCACCTGAGATGTAAAGAAACTTTTCCCTGTTTCTCCTCTTGTATAGGCTACTATTGCTGCCAGGTGTACTCTTAGCGAGGTGCAGCTTAGGTTACTCCTTAGCAAGTGTGTTAAGTATTTTAGCACTGTTGATTCCCTGGTGATTCTCCTGTGGAGCTTTTCCTTGATGCACCATTCAGTGAATCTCTTCCATTTAGCTGCATAACATTTCCTTGTAGTGGGCCTCCTCACTTCCCGCAGTACTGCCATCATGCTTTGCGGAAGCTTGAGGTGGGCGAACTCTAGGTCTTCAGGAGCCACGCTGCTAGGCTGAGGCTCTCTGGTTCTGGAGGGAGTACCCTTCCGTTTTGCATCGAGAGCAGGTCTCTTCTTTTTGGGAACTTGTGTGGCGGTCCCTGTGCCATTTCCACGATCTGTGAGAACCAGGACTGCCTGGCCCACTGTGGTGCTACTAGAATTAGCGTCATGTTGCTTGTTCTGCACTTGCTGAGCACCTTGTGTATCAGCGGTATCGGTGGAAAAGCGTAGGCAAATGTCTTTGACCAGCTCATCCATAGGGCATTTCCCTGGGATTGATGTCCTGGCTGCCTGGATGCGAAGTATTGGCATTTTGCATTCTGGTGTGTTGCAAACAGGTCCAGTTGTGGGGTCCCCCACTTCTTGAATAGTGCTTGCGTCTCCTGCGGGTTGAGCTCCCACTCGTGTGAGATTGACGTCTGTCTGCTCAGTCTGTCTGCTTCCACATTGTCCTTCCCTGGCAGATGTATTGCCAGGAGGTCTATTTGTAATGGAATTGCCCATTTCCATAACTGTTGCGCTAGATATGACAGCGCCACTGACTGTGTTCCTCCCTGCTTGTTGATGTAGAACATCGTTGTGGTGTTGTCTGTTTGTACTAACACCCTTTGCCCGTACAGCTGTTTCTGGAACGCTTTTAGTGCAAGGAACACGGTCTTGAGTTCTAGGTAGTTGATGTGTTTGACGGCATCTGTTTGTGTCCATAAACCCCTTACTTTGAGCAGGTTCATGTGCGCTCCCCACCCCATTTGGGATGCGTCTGTTGTGATGGTCACTGTTGGAGTTGGTGGTGTGAATGGGTTTCCCCTTGTTATGTTGTCCTTGTTCCACCATGCTATCTCTTCCTGCACTGCGTGCGTTACAACCACTAGATCTTCCCAACTCCCTGTTGCCTGTGACCACTGCTGTTGCAGCCATTCCTGGAATGGTCTCATGTGTAGTCGAATATTGGGGACTAGGTGTATGCAGGACGCCATCATCCCCATGAGCTTGCTCACCATCCTCACTGTCAGACGTTGTCCCTTCTGGTATTGGCGAGTCTCCTTCAGTAGTGCGAAGGTTCTCGTTTCGCTGGGGAACACCCTGCCCTGAATGGTGTCGATTTTTGCACCCAGGAAGATCTTCACTTGTTCTGGTTCTAGCGACGACTTCTCGTTGTGTATGGAGAAGCCTAGTTTTGTCAGCGTTTGTGTGACCTGCTGAGCATGTAGTTTGCATTGGTTGTAGGAGTTCGCCTTCACCAACCAGTCGTCTAGGTAGGGGTATACATGTATTCCCTGTCTCCGCAGATGCGCTGCTACGGCAGCTAGGCATTTGGTGAAGACCCTTGGCGCGGATTTTAGGCCGAAGGCTAGGGCCATGAACTGGTAGTGCGTCTTGCTGATGGTAAATCTCAGTAGATGTTTGTGTTTTTGGTTCATGGGAATGTGTAGGTACGCATCCTTGAGGTCTATTGTGGACATAAAATCCCCGTGCCTTATCTGAGGTATAACCTCCTGTAAGGACGTCATCTTGAACTTTTGAGTCTTTATGTATTTGTTTAGGAACCGTAGGTCCAGTATGGGCCTTAACGTTTCGTCTACTTTTGGTACGAGGAAGTAGTTGGAGTACACTCCCGTGCTTCTTTCCCCGTATGGTACCTGTTAGAAGGTGGTTCTGACACTATGGGCCGCCCAGATTTTTCGCTTTTTGAGCACCTATGTGTTGAGCTTTTACTGTCGGAGAGCCTCATAAATTGGGACTCATCCACAGTGAACTCATGATGAAAGAGACTGCATGTGGATTTTACTGGTGTCCCCCTGGCTTGACTAGGCCGCTGCGCAGCAGCTGGAGTACGGGGCACTGGGCTGGTTACATGCAGACACCTATGTACATGCGTGTGCACACGTGTAGGGGCTGCGCAGGGGAGATTCCTGGCGTGCGCAGTCCAGGAGCAGCTACAAAGTGAATGGTGTGGCAGGACTTATGCAGAATTGGGTGGTGACATGGAATAGGCTTTATACACTGGGAAGAAACATGTCAGGGAAAGTCAGTGTGTTTGACTGTGTTTTTCACTTCATTATTCCCCTATAGGGAAGTGGAGCCCATGGGCTAGTGTCACTTTCCTAAGGCCTACAGATTCCAGACACGCACTAAAGTCCACTGTAACGGGTGTGAGAAGAAGTATTCTGCAGAGTCCAAAGTCATATTTGTACGGCTTTTGGGTCATCCAGAAATGTCACATTTCTCTGAGTCAGTCATACCCAGGGCCAGGCTGAGGGCTGACCTCAGCTGGATGGATTGATAACCTTTCTTCCACAAGCTAAGGCCTCCTCTCCACGAGGAGAAGATGGGTGGGGCTACAGGCTCATCCATCAGCAGCTATCACTGGGTGCCAGGCACCAGGCTGCACCAAGGAGGGAAGGGCTCTTGTTTCAGAGACCATGTGGCCAGAGACCCTGGACGATGCCATTTTGAACAAACCCAGAGGCTGGACAAGGAGGGAGCAGGGGCAGGGAAGTGATGTGTCGCTGTTTGATAGGACCAACAGAGACTTCCTGCCAGCCCCCTACTCAACTTTTAAAAAGTGCTTGCACAGGAAGAGAAGCTCTCTCTGGGGTGTGGTCTGCTGAGGCGGAAGGTGCTGGAGCCTGGCAATGGGCAGTTGGAAGGAGGAACCCCTGACTGCCCCCAGGGCCCTAACAGCGCCAGAAGAAGAGCCCAGGACCGGTGCGCAGAAGCAGGGGCCTCTGCGCAGGGAGAAGAGAGGCCCAGGAGGAGAGCCAGGCGAAAGGCTGGCACAGGGAGCCAGTGAAGACAGCTCCCTGCTGAATCCCCCCCTCTCAGAGACCCGGAGGGCGAAGGAGAGTGCTCCCAGTGGCTGGGGGGCGCCACCAGGAGCAAGAAGCCGCGAAAATGGGGCAGATCGGAACCCCAGGGGCTGAGATATGGCCCCCGGAAGGTAGGCGACCTTTGACCCCTAAGAAGACCGACGACGAAGCACGTGGGGCTCCGCCGCCGGTCTCAGAGATGCCCCCGGGGTGGGTCAGGTCCCGGGGCTGCCCCCCAAAGAGAAGTAAAGCCGGGGGGGCGCCGTCGCGCTCTCCCCGTGAAGGTGCCCTGCGGGGGGACCAGGAGCCCACCTTGGCCACCACTGAAGATGGAGACGGGGGAGCGCCGTCGCGCCCCCCGCAAAGTTGTGCCCAGGGGCCCGGGACCCCATCCCCGGGCCCCGAAGAAGTAAAGTCGGGGGAGCGCCGTCGCACCCCCCGCGAAAATGAGCCCAAGGGGCCCGGGACCCCATCCCCGGGCCCCGAAGCAAAGTCGGGGAGCGCCGTCACGCTCCCCGTGAAGATGACCCCAAACGGGGTGCCAGGAGCCCACCCTGGCGCCCGCCGAACAAGAGGTCAGGGGAGCGCCGTCGCGCCCCCCGCGAGGAGGAGGGGGCCCGGGACCCCATCCCCGGGCCCCGAAGAAACCAGGATGGAGGGGGTCACCCTCAAGTGTGAAAAAGGGTGCCGGGGGAGCTGCTGAAGAAGCGCAGTCCCCCCCCCAGCACGAAGAGAAAAGTCCCACCCTAAGTGTCTTGGGGATTTAACAGAAACAACCCCTCAAGGGCTCAGCCAGCATTTTATCACCTTCTGGGCTGGAACTTTTGTTCTACAGCTGAGGGTGTATGGAGAAGTGCGACAAGGAGTGAAGGGCTGAGTTGGGGATGTCTGGAGAAGGGCATCCCATGGAGGTGAAGAGGTGTAATGCACCCGTAGTGCATTTACTAAGGTTACTTCTTTTAGAGGGACTGAAGGTCACATGTGCAATGTGAAGTACCTGTGTAAGGTGATGTCATAAGCAAAGTGGGGTTATGATGCCAGACATTCCTGCTAGGGTGTCTGGCTGTATATGCGTAATCCTGTGATTTCATCTGTGATGCCTTTAGGGGCTGTAATTGCAATGCATTCTAATGATCCACAAATGTGCTGAGTACTGTCATTCTAAAGTGTGCGTAAACATGTATTTTTGCTGCTGCGCTTAAGTGAGGAACAACCCAGTGTTAGCCCTGAATATGTAGGGGTGCATACTGTATGGTCAATATAAGATGCTCAGTCAGGGTTATGTGTCACTAGGGCAGGGGAACCTATTTTTAAAGCGTGTTGAGGTAATGGGGTGGGTCGCCACTGGGATGGTGCCAGTGTGCCGGGCCCTCGCTCCAGGTTATTTCCAACTACCGGCATTGGGGGGCAATACATGGGAGTGGTGGTACTAGACCCTACCCCCCTGCGGGAGGGGTGGAGATGTTATGCAATGTCACAAAGTAATTCCAACAGCTTATGTATATTTGTAAATTGGTGCATAGTATTGAGTAGTGTGTGTGTTTAATAAATGTACTCTTACTTTTATAAAGCAAAGTACAGACTGGACAATCAATTATTGAGTGTTATTTCTGCGCACCTGCAAATGGCGATTACTAGCCCACACCACCTCCCTTGAGTAAGCCTCAGAGTGCTCTGCAACGCTACCCTCTGAGAGTCAAGCGCTACAATTGGGTGTTTGGTTCCCAGTGAAGGACAAATGTAGTCTTGTTATTTGTGCAGGCCTCACAGATGCTGACTCGTTTTCCAACAGTACCTTTTCTATAGCCAGTTTGTGGAGGAGTTCTTGTGCTTCCTGCCACAGTAGTGATAGCTCTCCTGCTGAGCGTGTCTTGTTGGTTGGCCTCCTGTTTGGTGGCTTTCTTACCAGTTCTATGCAGTAGCCAAACTGTATGATGTTGAGTATCCATTTGTCGGTTATCTTCTCCCACTCCTGGAAGAAGTGTTTTAGTCTGCCTCCTACGGGTGTCACATGATCGTTGATTTGTAATTGTTGTTTGTGTCTTTTGTTGTGCCGCGCCACTAGGGATGTTGTGAGTGCGGGCACGTTTGGTACTGTGGAGTCACTTGGGGGCGGGTTGCTGGCCGCCTCTCCTTGTCTGTCCTCGTCCGTTTGGTCGGCTTCGAAAGGACTGGCCCCTCTGTTGGTTCTGCCAGCCTTGTTGCTGCTGACCCTGTTGCGCCTGGCTGCTTCCCTGAAATGTTTGCTGGAAGGCCTGGTGCGATGTTCCCGGCTGGTTCCCTCCTCTGCCATTTGGTCTTCGTGAGGGGGTGCCCCTTCTCATCCCTCTGAACTGCAGTGCTCCCATGGACCTTGCAGTTTCGTTATCTTTTTTGAGCTGTGTCAGCGTCTCGTCCACGGGCGTGCCGAACAGCTTTTCCCCATTGAAGGGCAAGTTCAGGATGTTGTTCTGTACTTCCGGCTTGAACCCAGAGATCCTCAGCCAGGCATGTCTCCTCTCTGTTACTCCGATCATCATCAGTCTGCTTGATGTGTCTGCTGCGTCCAAGGCCGACTTCAGGCAGGTGTTGGCCATATTCTTGCCCTCCTCCACCAGGTGCGCCGCTCTTTGCTGGTGTTCGGTCGGGAGCAGTTTGAGCAACTGCCCAACTTCTTCCCAATGCTGGTAGGCATGCCTGTTTATAAGGGCATTGGAGTTGGCAATGCGCCAATGGATTGCCGCATTCCTCTCAATTTTCCTCCCTGTGAGGTCTATTCTCTTGCTCTCCTTGTCTGGAGGCGGTCCGGAGTTTGTGGGAACGTTGGCCCTCTTCCTGGCTGTTGCAGTTATGATTGAATCAGCCGGCACAGATCCCTGGATATATGGTGGATCTTTAGAAGAGTGCTTGTATTTTTCTCTGTCCTGGGGGTGACAGATCTGCAGGTAGATGGCTCCTTGAAAGCCTCCCTGCCTTGGTCTAGCACACCTGGGAGCATAGGAAGGAATTGGCTCCTAGTTTGCGTTGGCAGCAGTGTCTCCAGGAGAAAACAGGCCTTCGGCTTTTCTTCCTCCATTTCCACCCTATAGGTTGCTGCAGCGTTCCTGACGACCATGTTGTATATTCCAATGTTGTCCAGCGGCGAAGGCCTTGACGGATAAGTCTCCACGGCCTCTTCTGGGTTTTCGGCGTCGAGATCCTGCCAATCCAGGTCCTGAGCCTCCGAGGGTGTCGAGCCGAAGTGTGTCTACTGGTCGTCATCGCCCTCAGTGTAATAATACAGGCCCTCTTCGTCCTGTTGCTCCGACGGTTCGGGAGTTTTCGGCGGATCGGTGGCGTCGAACTCCTCCTGGGCTTCTGCTTCGACAACCGTCGAGGGCTTCGAAGGGATGGTGTATCCACTCATCCGTTCGTCAAAATCCTTCTTCCTTTGGAGGATACTGGTCATTTCGGCCTCAAGCCTTCTTTTCTTCCTCTCCATCTCTGCCGCTTATTCGGCGTCGAGAGTTTCGGCGGTTCTCTTCAAGGTCGTGGATGTTGACGTCGAAGTTGCCTTCTGCTCTTTCCCCTTCGGCGTCGAGTGCGGCTTTTCGGAACCGTGCTTCGACGACCTGGGTGTATCTAGAGCTTTCGCCGACCGGGAGTCCTTATCGAAGGATCCGCTGGGCTGTTTGTCCGTGGACGCAGCTGTGGTCGTCGATTGCTTCGACGCCAGTGCTCCTTTCGAGGACTTTGGCTCTGATTTTCGAGAGTCTGTCGGGGTTTTAGGGGGTCGACGTCTCTCTTACCTCCTTCCTCGGCCTGTTATCGGTCTCTACGACCGTGCAGTCCTCTGGTCCCTCGGCGATGTTGTCCTCTTCCCCGCTGGAGAGGCCCAGGTCCCGCAGCGACGGAGGTTGTCCTTGCCCCTGCATGCTGTAGTTTGCTCTCCTCTGTCTGTCCCTCACTCTGAAGGTCTTGGGGCGAATGCCGAGCAGGCGTTGCAGTCGGTACTTTGATGGTCGATCGGTAGGCAGAGGTTGCAGACTGGATGCTGGTCCTTCTGCGCAAACTTGTGGTGGCAGTTACGGCAAAATTTGAATGGTGTCTTGTCCATTCCGCGCTCAGGGAGCCCCCTGTGTGCGCATTCTCTGTCGGACGTCGAAGTTTTCTCTACTTCTCACCTACTTCGTCGTCCCGGTTGTATGTTCTTTGTATTGTGATGAAGAAACTCCAATTTTCTCTGTTCTTTCTGCTTTTCTTTCTTCTTTTCTCCTCTTCCAACTCTGGAGCTCCTCACGATGATCCAGACCCAACGGCGGAAAAAAGAATCTGAAGATGGCGCCCAAGGGGGGGAGCTTCCGGAGGAAGCGCGCCAACGTCACGGAAGGACACCAAATGGTGGGGCGTCGACGCCCACCTGGGCCACACAAAAAAAAAAAAGAGAAAAGAGTCTACGATTCCAGAGCCAACCACTAGACCGCGGAATAATGCACAGCATAGTGAATCCAGAAAGATTCACGCTGCAAAACTTCTATTACCCTTGGCCCGACTATGTAAATGTACAGATTGTTCAGCAATAGATATGTACGGGGGGGGTTTAGGATGATCCTAATAATGTCAGCTAGGATGTGTGACGTGGCGAGCAAAATAACGATGGATTAAACCCAGATCTGTGACTGGGGGTGAGTGTTTGCAAAGTTAACACACTGTCCATCATTTTATTTTGTGATGTTGCTATATGTGCCGTAAGTGGCTAAGAGTATGCCCAGACGTGGGTCCCTTGCTCGCTGCGCCATTTGATTCTAGCTAGCATGGCTGATGAGGGGTGATACCCCAAAACTGGTCCCAAAATGCTTGTTTCCAGTGCAGGGAGGACCAGGCTTGTTCTGTTCCCATGGGAAGCAGTGTCAAGACTGATTTGCATATGGCTGGGTCCAAACTGGGGTGACGTGGCGAGCAAAATAACGAAGGATTAAACCCAGATCTGTGACTGGGGGTGAGTGTTTGAAAAGTTTGAACAATCCGTCCATCATCTTATTTTGTAATGTAGCTAGGATATCAGCCATATATACAGTCAATATTCCGATTGGCGTGCAATGGAGTTCTTGTTGCAGGTCACCTTGATGTGAGTGGAGTTGTTGCTGTTGTGGATGCAATGGAAAATCTATGGTACCTGATGGCTGGGGATGGACACTTTCATAACATTGCATGAGTCAACATCGTGAGAACAATCACTTTCAAAAGAAGTACTGGCGATCAGCTGGACTGAATGAGCTTTTACTAGGAGAAAGGATGATGCAACGTTAAAGTGTACTTCTCAGGGCGCGATCAGTTTTGTTATTATTGCTGGTGCCTAAAGTAGTTTTTGAGTAATATTTATGATGCAAATGAAGTGATAAATAGGCTGATAGAGGGTAATATGACGATCAGTCCACCTGAAAAATATTGTCTATTCTCATGATGTGCACTGGCACCATCTAAGGCATCCTCAACAGCCAAATGCTCTCTCACAGCAAGGAAATCTAGGAGGATGGAGAGTGGAGGTATACTGGCGAAGGGGGTTGGTGACTGGGCTTACTGTGCAAAAAGGGGACCGCTCATAGTTTTCATAGAATAACACATGGACCAGGTGTGTGCCTTGAGTACCCAATGTACGCGATCTTAGGCACACCAAAAGAATGCTTAAGTTTTACTGAATAATAAGGATTATACAGATATATAAGTTAAATGTCAAAGACCTCAGCCACCAGCCATACTGCATTATGTATAACAAGCAAATTACTAGTCCTCGCTTAACTTGAGAAGCCTCACGAAATAAAGTTCAGACGCAAACAAAAGTAGACAAAAGTAAATAAAAGAAACGTCATGGCCTCTCTCCTCTGAATTTTCAGGCACTCTTTTTCCACAAAAGCATGATTGTGATTTAGACAACAAGCATTTATTAAAAGACTGCATCATGACCCTGAGAAGCCAATAATATTTTCACATGACGTTAAAGAAACAATGCATCAACTGTAGGCATCTAAATGTCATGCCAGGCACTTTCTTGGAGACAAAGAATATAACAAACCATTTGCTCCTGTTTACCATGTTGGTCAGTAAGCTACTGTTTTCCTGGCGAACTTCCGGAATCATGGGCACATTAATTCATTTCTTTTTTACATTTTCCTAACAGAAAAATATCATTGGTACTGGGCACTTTTGAAAGTATAAATCCAACTTCTTTTCTTCCCAAAACTTTGCCCTTAAGCAATTTAGTCTGGTCAGAACTTGTGGCAGTGCCTGTATAACAAATGCCTAATTTTTTGTATGATTCAAACACAATTGTATTTGAATTTCTTGCCTTGCTCAAATAACTTGACAAATGGAAATGTTTGTGACTCACCCCCATGCACATTTTGCAACTAGTCAGAGTTTTTTTCCTCCTAGTACTTTACAGGTCTTGATACCAGCGGTGCCCGCTATATAAAGTACAAGCATTGGCATAGCCAATAGGTCTCGCCTTTGGGACCTTATAAGTGTTTAGTTATCCAGCACAATATCCTTGGTGCAACAACATCAAGTGCTGCATGGCTAAACACTTATAAGGTCCCAAAGGCGAGACCTATTGGCTATGCCAATGCTTGTTTGATCAGTGTTGATCGGGGGTTCTTAAAAGAGGTGGGTTTTGACAAGTAGGTATGAGAAATACCTCGCAATGACAAGACACAACTACCTAACAGAGGCTTTTTAATTACAAGGTAAGAACTTGTGCAGTGTGAAGAATGACACAAGAGCCTGTGGAGCCTGGACCCTACATTGGGATTTTAAATAGACTTTAATGGAAGGTCTCATCAAGTGGCTGCTTCATAAAACACCATTCTGTGGATAAGAAGTTTTTATTTTTAAATAGAACATTTCTGAGGTTCCTTCATCCAAGAAAAACTGCCACTGCCTGGCTCTGTAAAGAAACACTACAGAATACACTAACAGTACTCTGTAGGATGGAGGCAACATGGCCCAGTTCATTCAGCTTGCTATTCTTGCTCTGCCCTCATGGATGCATAGTGTGCGCTCTACGAAAGGACCAACAAAATTAACAGCAATAAAAAAATGCTTAAATCATTTCAGGGAACTTCACGCTAGGTTTAATAAACAAGTACTTGCAAAGCCGATAAATCGCTCTTTCAACAGGAGAGTGCAAATGCTTTGGATTTGCCAATGCTTTTTATATTACTTTTCTAACATGGCTGTCCACATGTTAAATCGGTAAAATAACAACAACAAAAAAGCTAAAATGGCTGAGGTACACCACAATGCATGCATTCTGAGAATGCACAGCGATGTACGTGGACACATGAGCGCACACAAGACAGCCAAGGTAGAAGAGTAAAATAAAATTTAAAAAAATGATGTGCAAGGGAGCACAAAAAAGGGAGTAGTTTTGTAGCACTGAGCAGCTGTTGGGTTAAAAAAATACAATAAAATGTACAGTAATTTAAAAAGGGGTGGAGCACTGTAGAGCAACAGAGGAAAGGGTGAGGAGGCGAGAGGGAGGGAATTTGTCACATCAATGGAGCACGGGAGTCGGAGCACCCTCCACAAATAAGAAAAACACAAAAAATATATAAGAGGTAAGGCAGTTGCAAACTACTTTTTAAAAGTATTTCATATCCGCAAAATAGTGTGGCCTGATATAAACAATGATGCATAATCCCTAAAGCAAATGATTATAGCTCCAATGGCTGAAAGGTGTTATCAAATAACCCCTTTCTGTATCCGTAAGTGTATGTATGTGCATGTTGTGTTATGTGTGTCAAGTGGAGTGACAACAGGCGCGCTCGGTATGCAAGAGCTAACCAGCATTGGCCGCGCAACACGCTTGTAATAAGAGAAGCCGACGAGGAGGGAGTGGGAGAAGGGAGGGGGTAGGGGAGGGGATTCACGCGCTGTAAGGCTTAATGAGCCATTACAGAAAGCCACATGGCGGCTGCTCGCGTGAACGCAAGCTGGTAGCCAGCAAAAGCCTCTCTGGTAGCACTTCAAAAACCCACTTACTAAATTTCTCGCAGAGCAGCGCATTCGCTGGCTCAGCGAGACCTAACAACAAATTATTTAGTTATCCAAGAAACGTTAATGCTCACATAATTGTCTGACGACAGCTGTGCTATCAAGCCAGACCATAAAAATGGCAAAACACATTTCACACACCAAGAATAAATCAGCAAAATCCTTCACCGAACAATCAACCTGAGGTAGGGAAGAACCTTCTCCTTAAAATCTAGAAAACAGATTAGCCTGCGGAACCATTTTGGATTTTGTGAAATCAAATGTAGGACAAATGTAGACTTGTGTTATCTTGTGTGTGAAACTAAGGCAATAATAATGTATTTGTTCCAAAACTATGAAGAAATATATACATGTGAAATTTTGAGAATTAAGAAAAATGTTGTACATTTTTTTGTGACCTGGGCCTACAGAAAATATGTGATTACACTTTCTGGTACCAGGCGTATAACCATGGACCTCTTTTGTATCATGAAACTATGGTCAATACTGTGTTCATCTTCTTTGTGACAAGTCTACAGCTTGTGAAATTTAAATTTATTAACTTCTCAGTAACTCAGAGAAATCAATTGACTTCTCAGATAACTCTAAGTCGTCTCATCCGCTTAAGTGACCGGAGAAAGTTTACTGTCTGGAAGCACTTGCCATAGAGTTTGCAGAGGAACAACACACTAAAAACCAGAGAGGCCTTTCCAGAGTCTGCAAATGTTAGCTATGTACCACAAGGACTGGTACCCAGCAAAAGCCTCTCTGGTAGCACTTCAAAAACCCACTTACTAAATTTCTCGCAGAGCAGCGCATGCGCTGGCTCAGCGAGACCTAAAAAACCCCAATATATTGTATTATGCGGTTGCAGCAGCTGAGACAGCTGACAAAAGAAAATTCACTAAAGCACTCTAGAACCGGAATAAACCCCACAGAACAAACCTTACACCATCGTTATACCCAACGGGTAACCTAAAACTCTTTACATGTGAAAATGAGCATTGCTTAATGTTTCGGAACAAAATTCCATTTTACAGAGACTGATAAAAACCTAAAGGTTCTCTAGTACCTAAAAATAAGGGAATCCGTCTTTGAATTTGAAGATTCGGCAGCATGGTAATTATGGATGCAGAGATTTGGCCCGTCTTGAAGCCATACTTTCCAGCTTGTTTGCAGCCATCCGTGGAGCTGTGTACAGGGGACTGGTTAAAGGCAGGCATGATCATCAAGGACCTTAGTGAGGTGGCCACACCTTATTCAGCAAAAACATACTTGCCACACTGGTTCCTGATTTGAAACACTCTACTACTGTCTTTTAAGACGTCTACGAGGAACTTCACCTGCACTTCCACAGTCATAAGATCTCCTTTACCTGCAATCTTGTGAATAGGTTTGCGTAATTCGTATATTTAGTTTTGTGTCTGCTCGGTTTTGTGTAAAGTTTTCAGTCTGCCAAGAAGCAACGGAGAGCATGCAAATGTTTAAAGCACCACAGCACCACTGAAGAAAAGAAGAATGGAACAGGGAAGAGAGCAATGTGTGGACAAAGCAGGCCAGATACACGAGGGTTTACTTTACTTGCAAGGTCTCTTGCTTCAGTAAACTCTCCCTCTCTGCCTATAATACCTGAAATCAGTGTAGCACTTTTTATTTTTCCGTGGACCACAATCCGTTTAGATAACTGTTAGGGATTGGTTGCTGGGCCACAAAGGGAGCATGCTCTGGGGATATATTCATTAATGGAGTGGTGCCCAGCTCTTCACTCCCTTCCCCTTTCTGCTCCATCTGGTATATCATTACAACAGTTGACTTATCTTTGGTTTTTGTTCCCTTTATCTATTGTTGTCTGATCTAACACTGCACCTTCAGTGCGTAAAACATGCATTTGCAATGCAATAGGTCTAGCATTTACCCGAGTTTGAGCTATTGGAATTGTAAATAATGCCTTTTTAATTACGTTTTGGTTTTTAAAACCTAAATAAAAGGCATTGTTATTTACAATGCCAATAGCGTAAATTCTGCAAATGCAAGACCTATCGCATTCCAGATGCTTGAAGGCATCGCTGAGTTACCCCCTTCTGGCTCCCATGACCCCTGAAGAACTCCCCGTTTGCTACGAGTTAAACAAACAAGCTGGTGGTCACAACTGCGCATGAGACCCTCCTGCCCTCCAGCAGTAAGAGAAACTCATTAAAGAAAATAGTGCGTACAGACTAAAGAAGACGTACCGTGTAACAACCGAAGTAAAAGGGCCAGTTCTCATGGGAGGTTACAAATGAAGACAAGCCGGTACTAAGGAGGGACTAACAAGCCTAATAACGAATCAGAAGCCAGCATTTATGAAGGACACAAGCCAATGACAAATATGGACGGAGAGTGGGCGGGACTTCAAGTACATACTCCAATACATCATGGTTTGCAGAGCAGCACATGAGCTGCCCAGGCTCGACTTAAAAATCCTTGTTCTCAACAGAAGGCTCTTCAATTTCCACAACTGGGTAAAATGCGCTATTTAAAGGAATTAAACTGAGATTTACTTTAATGCAATTACGTATTTCCTGAACTCTGACCTAACTAACAGCTGCCAATATTAGGCTTTTTTCCAAATCCTGAATTTGTAGGTATAACATCGTAGCAGAATCAAAGGTGTAACTGGATGAGCTCCCACCTGACAAGGGTACCATAGACTCGGTAGTCTTGCCAAGCAATCAAGGCCTTGTTCATCAGAGGTGCTGTGAAAGATAAGTCAGATTCAGTACAACACAAACATTAAACACACAAACATCAATGTCCTGTCGGGGTTGATATGTACACAAAGCCAAGAATAAACACCTGCTATTTACAGTTATATAAAATTAGAGAAAAATAAGTCTCAAGCCTTTTACTAAAATTGCTTAGAGGCTATTGTAAAAATAAGTTTTGGGGAAAGAGCTCTGTTCCATCAATTGTGGACCTGCTCAGGATACGTTTTTGTAATATTGTTCATAGAAAATAGCTCTCATAAAAAAACGTTGGCTAAACACTATCTTGTTTTTAAAAGTTATGCATAATTGATTTGTCTGGAGTTCTCCAAAGTTCTGAACATCTTTAAACTTTTTCACTGCAAGGGTTCATCGACATTAGGTTGATCAAGTACATGTACCTCTTTGGTCTTTTTGCGCACCTATGTAAACTGAATATTATTTTTGGTACATTTTGGACTATGTATTCATGCAAATCCCATATCAATATTGGATTGCAGCCTAAAGATATAATAAAACAAGCATTTGCAATGCAATAGGTCTCGCATTATTAAAGTTTGAGCTATTGGCATTGCTAAATAATGCAACACCAATAGCTCAAACTTTAATAATGCGAGACCTATTGCATTGAAAATGCTTGGGGGGGGTGAACGCACGGCTGCACCATATCCTTGTAAATATGGTGCAGCCTTGAGTTTCTGAAGAGACGTAGTTAGGCGTTAAGCCATGATGGATAAAGCCTCACTCCGCCACTTCTTTGTAAAGATCCCCCATTGTTTGATTGCAACGGCAATAATAGAAGTTTTCTAAAAATATTTACTGATGGTGGAGGAGGGGAAAGGTGGCCTGGTAAAGATGTTGCTGTCCATGAGGCCAAAAACTTAAATAGGAGGAGTTTACTAATCCTCACTTCAGCATCCCATAAACAACTTTATTATTCTGCAACATGACCAACTGCCAGAGTCTAATTGAAAATGTATAATTGCGTAATATAAATAAGTGTCTAAACGTATACCGGATTAGTAGTGCTACAGCACTTTAATACCTCCAGCAAGGACCGAAGCACTTTTCGTGGAGGTTGAGTAACAAAATGCACAGCACCAAATCTGAATTTTAAAATGTGGCACACTTAACGACCATATGTAGCGCTTAGATTTGCATCGGACTCCCGAACGCCTTCCGGAATGCATGGGGATGGTTGATGTGTGGTCTATCAACTGGGTGTTTGGAGAGGTGTCAGAAACTTGGAAAATGCAGAGTTCGAGCTTCACCGTTAGTCAAACTGTGTGATCGCAGGCACATTATTTTCTTCATTATTGTATGAACTGTAAAGAGACTCTTTAAAATCAGTTTAACTCATACATTTAAGCACTGCCCAAACTCCGGAAGTTTACACTGCAGCGCAAGTAAACTTGAACATGATGTCAGCACTGTCAGTCAGAAAGAAGAAAGACTCTATTGTGAAGCGCTCTGACACCTTCGGGTAAAGTCCGCGCTATATAAAAACGCATAAAATAAAATAAAGTAACTCATATGTTGTTCCACTCTTAATGCACCAGATAGCAAATACGACTGCCATTTTTCAGCTTCAAAGTAAAGTCCATTCCATTGTTCAGTAGAGCTTTCACCCGTACTCCATGTTCTCCATGCAGCATGTTTTGTTTATGATTTTACGTGTTGGCACACCTAGCAATCACCTGTGTCTGCCGGGGGCCTTAAGTACCTGCGCTCTAGTGGATGCACTTACGATTAGCCAGATGCCGGTTCTTGTTGCCTATGGGAAGCTTTCAGAGAAGCGGGCAGTAATCACAAGGGGGGGTCGGGCAGGATAGGCATGAAGTGCCTTTCAGGAGCCGGGCTGACACTGCAGCGAGAGCTTGCTGCTCTAAAGCACAGAGGAAGGTTGTACATGGAGCCCCGACGGATGTGCTCTGCAAAAGCAGCATGGAAAGGGGAGGGGCGGGATAGGAGGGCTGCTAGGAGGTTCCCGTCCTCAGTCACCACGGCTGTCTCCGCCTTAAACAATAACTTAGTATTCAGAGGCGCCGTGGTGAGCTTGTTATGAGTGTTACATGTTTACTGCAATGGTATTAAATTGTATTGTGTTTCATATGAACAACACGTTTTCACAAAAGCCGCCAGAGGGGCAGGGGAGGCAGGGCACACAAGTACACGAAGGAGAACCAGGTTTCTGATTTATCTTGTGTGAGGGAGGGTTATATTGTAATTGAAGCGCACAACAAAATTAATGACCTATCCGTCATTGTTAAAATAGTAGGGCGGCGTGCCTATGTGCATGCTGTACAAATTGCCAGACCATAAACCTGCCAAGCAAGAATGCACCTTTCAATTTTTAACAAAACAAGCAGGGGTGAGTAACCATTAAAACAACAAGTTATGTGCGCACCCAAAAAACAACCAATATTTAAAAAACTACTGAACAGATTAACACCATTTTTAAAAAGGTACTACCGGCCTTGCTTCTCGTAAACAACGACTAAGTACAAAGTGCGTGTTTATGCACCACTTGCAGGTTTTCAAAACACAAATGAAAGGCATTGTCATTTACGATGCCAATAGCTCAAACTCTTGCAAATGCGAGACCTATTGCATTGCAAATGCTTATTGAGCTCTGAGACGGAGGCAGCAGCAGCCATAGGAAGGCAAGGACTGTGACGCCAGGTCATGCGTTTCAAAAGCAGGAGGGAGGCGGCAGCTGCAGCCAAAACAGAACTCTGTATTTGAATGCACAGAAAATATGGCAAGATAAGAGCAAGATTTACAGCCCCAACAGAGCTCTGTAAACCACAAGCACTGGTCTGGAGTGCTCCAATTTAAAGAAATAAGTAGTGCTCACAAGCTCTAAGTAACAATACATGTAACAGGGGAAGTCCTTGAAAATGGGCGGAGCTTTTAAAGTTCATATCCTGAATACAGCATGTCTCGCAGGGACAGCGCTGCCTAGGCGCGACCTAAAAACAGAAGAAAAAAAACGAAAATTGACCTATACAGAGAAAATGGAAAACTAAAGCTCTGGCCCATCAGCGCTGGCACTGAACCACAATCATTTTCAGGCAGATGTGCACATATGATCATTGAAATGCCATGACTTACAGGGCAAGAGAGCCAAAGGTTGAAGTGTGTTGACCCACTGCCCCATGCCATATGATATCATGGACGGATGCAAAGCGTAAATTACACTCATACGGAGCAATGGCAGAAGAAAATTAATCAAAAAGCTCCACTATACATGTATATATATGTATTATCAATTATTTTTTATTATTACATCCTGTCAGACAACTAAGCCTGTCAGGCCTTCTGAAGATATTTCCAGCAAGAATTATTATAGTGCAAATCTTCTATCCCAGGGTTTGTCAAAGGGGATAATCAGCTCCAAAATCCTTGCCTTAAAAGGATATCTGGGAGACTTCATGCAGCAAAATTCATGTCTGGAGGCTTGCGGATGTTGCAATAACAATCCATGTCTTACTCTGTTTGACATAAGCATTTCCTAATAAATAAACCAGGCCTACTGCCTTTGTTGTTACTGTACGTATTCATCAGCTCAGCCCCAGAGAATCGGAAATAACTTTTCCCAATGAACCAACTAGGCCTACAGCCTCTATCAATGGCTTGTCACAATACCTTGTTCCAGATCTACAGTTCTGAGCATAAAAATTCCCACAAGACAACCCATCAGGAACACCCATTGTCAAAACAATATACAATCCCTCCTGAAAGGCTTATTGCAGTGCTAATCTTTTAACCCACATTATGTTCTTCAAGTGAGTCACCAACACCAAAACCCTTGCCTAGTAAGGGAATCTGTGAGATTCCAAGTAACAAAATATCTGCCTACAAGCTTCAGCGCAATGTAATAAGAACCCACCCATAACACCCTATCATCTTTAACACATGCTTTTCACACTAAGCAAGTCAGACCTATTGGCTTTGCCATAACTTTTCCCCATAATAAACAGATTACCGCCCTGGGCTCAGATAACTTTTCCCAGTGAATAAAACAATGTCTACACCCTTTACCATTGGCTTCACACCTTAACAAGCACAGGCCTACTGAAGTGCGCATTAGTTGGCAACCAACATGCATGCAGTAATGAAAATAACAAATACATTAAAAAAATTGCAGTTGGCAAAACAATATACATCCTTCTCAAAACGATCTAACACAAATTAACACAGTGAAAAACTTGTAGCTCCAGTATTTGTCAGAGGAGGGGACCAATATCAAACACTGGCCAACTGCGGTGATGTGTAAGATTTCACGGAAAAAAATACCAGTCTATGGCCTGTAACACAAAGAGATACCAAGCCACAATTAAAGGTCTATTTGGTTTAACAAATGCTTTTCACAATAAATAAGCCAGGCTATTGCCATTGACAGAACTTGTCATAATTAACAGATCAAACCTTTGACCTGGACACCCCTTTTTCCAGTGAACGGATCGGATCTGTAGCCTTATGTCACCATAACTAAAGCAGGCCTAACGTATTCAGCATAGACTTTTCCACAAGGCAACCATCAAGCATACAGTCTTAAAATTACAAAAGAATACAAAATGACAGCTGGAAAAGCAAAATATTAACTCTTCAGACAGCCTAACAAGGATTTTCACAGTGCCAATCTTCTAGTACTACAATTTATCAGAGGAGATTTCCAACACTGAAGCCCTGGTAACTACAGTAATCTGTGAGATTCCATGTAACTAAATACCTCTGATCAGGGTTTGATACAGAGCAATAACAATCCACCCGTGACTACATATTTATTGTGAAAAGCATTTGTTAAAGTTAATGTCAGGCCTACCGCCTTTATCACAACTTTTCATAATAAACAGTTCATGCACACATCCTGATCATTGGCTTGTCACCCTAACCAACTCAGTCCAGTTGCAATGAGCATCAACTTTCCCAGAAGGCAAAAAGTGAAATACAAGCACTCTTATCACACAGCTTCTGCCCAATCAAATGCTGTGTTCAAGGGAAGCAACATGTGGGTGGAACCCAGGCCCCTCTATGAATAGTATTTCTGACAACTTTTTTTCCAATAGCTGCACTGTCAAGGTAGACCTAAAACGAGTTTAAGCTATTGGCATTGTAAATGACAATGCCTTTTATTTATGTTTTATAAACCAAAATATAAATAAAAGGCATTGTCATTTACAATGCCAATAGCTCAAAGTCGCGTAAATGCGAGACCTATTGCATTGCAAATGCTTGTTTAAGGTGTCACAGTAAAAGACAGGGTCTAAAAGTGACTAGTTTTGTGTGCTGGCTTGTCGTTCAAGAAGTCTAGGCCAAAAGCAGACTATAGCCTCCTTGATTTGTACCTGGCTACATTGGATTCTAAGTTTGTGCGCCTGCAAGTATGGCCATGTCCTGAGGAAGTATGGCTGCCTGTAACCAGTGCATGTTTGCGGATTGCCACTCTAGTTAATCCTGGGCAGCTTCTAAGGAGTACCCACCATTACTGCATGCCTGCTCTTTGATGCTCCTGGACATACTATTTACATCATTTATAACAGCTGACTGTATCCAGTGCATGCCTGCAGGTCCTATGGAGTATTTACTCTGGTTACCCATTACAGTACACTCTGAGTCACTCATCTATCCCCTTCAAAGGGGCCATAAAGAGCATTGCTATTGTGTTGTTTCACCAGCACATGTATGTGGGTTTCTACGCCTCACTTTTGGATGGACTCAAATAATGTACTCCGTTTCGCTGTATGCAGGCCCTTCCTGTGGGTCACTTAACTATTGCTCTAGAGCACAGGTCTTCAAACTGTGGGCCGCGCCCCCCTGGGGGTCCGTGATTGCATTCCCAGGGGGGCGCAACTGCATCGGCAAGGAAGGACTTGCAAATGAAGATGGCCTGGAAGTGGCAACATTCATCTGGCGCGTTGTCAGGCTGTCTTGTCTTTTATGCAGAGGTTAAATTGCATAAAAACTGTGCAACTGTAATCCTGAGTTTCGCTGGGCACAATCAGTAAGTAGTTTAATGGGACTCATGGCTAAACACAATTTACTGAGTAACTAAGTAATTTTTTCACCTTGAGATAACTGCATTAAAAAAAAAAACACGCACACAATAAATGAAAAAAACAAAGCAAATTTTGGAAAATATGCTCTCTTACATTATAAACCTCAGTTAGCTAAAGCAATCACTGCAGATTTGGATGTATGACCAGAGAGTCACGAATTGAATCCTGGTTTTTACAGTGGGGAACAGCAACTTGTGTATTTGTAGAGCAACAAGTTCCAAGCCTGTGGTAAAAAGCACTCTGACTCCATCAGTTAAAGCCACTGGATACAGGGCCGATTAAAGTAGGTGGGACATTGAAGAGACATTGAAGGAAGCGACCCCTGGGTGCAGTGGGGGGATGACAGAAGCAGCCCCTGGGTACCGGTTGTGATTCTAGGAAAAAGCTCCCGAGAGCAGGTAGTAGGGTGATGATTGAAGGCAGCAACCCTAGGTGCAAAAAAAAATGGGGTAGGGGAATTGAATGCGGTGACCCTGGGTGCAAAAAAAGGGGAGTGGGGGGCAAAATTGGGAGAGGAGAATTATAAGGCAGCAACCCTGGAAGAGAGGGATGGGCGTTGAAGGCAGTAGTCTCTGGTTGCAGGGGAGTGGGTGAACTGAAGGCTGCAGCTCGTGGGTGCAGGGCGGGTACTGAAGGAAGCAACTATTAAGGAGTGGGGGTTGAAGGCAACAGTCCATAGACACGGGTGCAGGTGGGCGAGGAAAGCAGCAGCCCCAGGGTGCAGGTGGAAGGGGAAAGCAGCAGCCCCAGGGTGCAGGTGGAAGAGGAAAGCAGCAGCCTCTGAGCTTAGATGAGAGGAAGAAGAAAGGCAGCAGCCACCTTGGTGCAAGGGGGAGGAAGAAGAAAGGCAGCAGCCGCCTTGGTGCAAGGAGGACTGTGGAAGAAGTACCCCCTAGGTGCAAGGGGTAAAGGTGGAAAGCAGCAGCTCCTTGAGATACAAGGGGGTATTCAAGCCAGCTGTCACTGAACGAAAGGGGGCGGGGAAACAAGGTCGCAGTCGCTGGGTGCAAGGGAGGAAGGTATAATGGGGGTGTGTGAAGGCAGCTGTCTCCTGGGTGCATGATTGGAGGATGGAAGGCAGAACCTGTGTGTGCAGGAGAGAGGTTGAAAGACTGCAGCCCTCAGGAAGCATGGGGGGCGTCCAACCTAGACCGCATCTCCCCCTCCCCCCGGGACGCAGACAGGGAGAGAAAGCAGTAGAACCCTGAGAGCAGAGAGTACAGCAACCCCTGTGTGTATAGTACAGTGGGCAGGTTCATGAGACAGTGGTAAGAACAGGGAGTAACCACCTTCAGAAGGAAGGAAGCTCTGGTGCGAAGGACCAGCTTGTCTGGGCAGATGTTGAGGTGCGGAGACTTAGGTGACAAAGCCTGGAGCTCACTGACCCTCCGCTCAGATGTAATGGCCACCAGAAAGATTGTTTTGATTGTAAGGAGCTTGATGGAACCATTGTTTAGCAGCTCAAAGGGAGTGGGAGTGAACATGAGAAAGAGGAGTACCAAATTTAGGTCCCACTGAGGCATGATAAAGGGTGAAGGAGGAAACGTGTTTGGGACCTTTCAAAAACCTAGGTACAACAGAGGATTTGAACAGGGGTGGCTGATTTGGCAACCGCAGAAATGCAGAGATGGCAGAAAGATAGACTTTTAAGGTGCCCAAAGCAGAGCCCTGCTGAGCTAGAGAAAGAATAAACAAAAGTACCTAAGAAAGGGAGCAGAAAGGGGGTCAACCTGATTTTCTACACACCATGCCACAAACTTGCCCCAATGGCAGGCGTATACCATCTTGGTGGAGGGACGCCTAGCTGCCAAGATGACATAACTGACTTTGGGTGGAAGGTCAAAAGCTATCAACTGTCGCTATTCAATCTTCACATATGAAGGCGGAGCATTGACAGGTTTGGATGAAGAACACTCTCCTGTTGCTGCGACAGAAGATCCTCCTGAAGGAAGGGGCAGACTGATTGGCGAACCAATGGCCATGCTGAACAACACTTGAAATAACACACTCTACGAGCCCAGTCTGGAGCCACAAGGATGACTTTGGTCCGGTCATTACAGATCTTCTTGAGAACTCTGGGCAGGAGTGGTATGGGCGGAAAGGCATACAGGTGGCCTGAGATCCACTGGAGACAAAAGCGTCCAAGTGAGAGCCTCCTTGGAAACTCCAGCGAGCAAAACTGCTGATATTGCGCATTCTCTGTGGTGGCGAACAGATCTAACCAAGGCTCTCTCCACTGCTAAAAGAGACCTTGCACCACCTCCTGATGGAGACGCCATTCGTGATCCTCTAGACATCTTGGGCGGAGTTCGTCCGCCCTCAGAGAGCCCGCCAGATGATTAACCACCAGGGATATTCTCTGCTGTTTGAGTCATGTCAAAGGGTCCACGACCCCACGCCGCCCTGCTTGTTGCAGTACCTACTGGCAATGGTGTTGTCCATGAACACCTGCACTAGCCTTCCCTGGATGGAGGGTAAAAAGGCTTTCAATGTCAGATGGAGTTGATGTGGAGTCATTATTCCACTGGAGCCTTGAGGCTTCTGATTTCCACTTGTCCCAGATGGTCGCCCCATCCCACGAGTGAAGCATCTGTCACTACTGTCAGATCTGCTTGGGGATGGGAATGGGGTCTGCCGCTGACCCAATTACGGTTTGTTAACCACCACTGCAGATCTTTTGCAGTACCCACTGAGATCTGGACCATGTCAGAGAGCTTCCGCTGATGCTGCGCCCACTGGAACTTCAGGTCCCACTGCCGAACCCGCAAAAACCAGCTGGCATGTGTCACAAGCATGACGCAGGAGGACATTAGGCCCAGCAGCCTCCGAGTCAGTCTCACTGAAATCCAGGATAGAGGCTGAAACATCGGTATCATAGCCTGAATATCCTGGACTCGCCGTTCAGGACGACAAGCTCACAACTGCACCGTGTCCAGAACAGCTCTGATGAATGGAAGCATCTGAGAGGGAGTAAGGTGTGACTTCAGCACGTTGACAGTGAACTCCAGTGAGTGTAGGAGGTCTGTCTTAGTCTGGAGGTAGGAGAAGACTGCCTGGGGCGAGCCCACATTCAACAGCCAGCCAGGAGCGGCCCGTGCAGGTAAGAACGGTGGACCGAGTTGGGGGGGATTCGACAGACAACCACGAGGGAAAATGTAATAAATAATTAATTTTCCGTTGTCGTCTGTCGAAATCTTACCTGCACGGGCCGCTGCTGCAGCCAGTCAGTCATCGAGATAGGGAAAGACTGGCCCCCCTGATCTCTGCAGATGAGCTGCAACCACCACCATCACCTGAATACCTAAGGGGCGCTGGTAAGGCCAAAATAAAGCATGGCAAACTGAAACTGCTCGTGGCCCACCCTTAACCGCAGGTAACGCTGGTTGCTAATGATGTTTGTAGGGCAAACTAAAGAGGATTGGAGGCTGCGGTGGCCGGGGGGGTGGGGGGAGGAACTAGCCCGACCTTTTGCTGCCCGACACACCGGGTCTGAGGGTACAGAGTCCTTAGTCACGCAGAGGCTGGGGAGCTTACGCTCCATGGTGGTGGGGTGGGTAAGGACGCAGCTCGAAACCCTTCAGTGGCCACAAGAGGAGCAGAAGGCAGACTCAGGTTGATGGGGGCCATGGAAAGGCCCAAGGACCTGGCCATTGATCTGTTGTCCTTGAAGTGCTCCAGTGCGGAGTCAACCTTGTCTTGGAAGAGACGGGATCCATCAAAGGGCATGTCCATAAGCAAAGCTTGGACATCTCCTGAAAAGCCAGCTGTCTTCAGCCAAGCATGGCACCTTAAGGCCACTGACAAAGAAACCGCTCAGCCTGGTGAGTCAGTCGTGTCCAGCCCACACAAATTGTGAATTTAGCTGCGTCTCTCCCATCAGCCATCGCTTGGGAGAGTATGACCTAGCCTCCTCCGGGACCATGGGCAGCACATGTGCAACCGAATCCCAAAGGGAATGGGAGTAATGGCCCAAAAGGCATGTGGTGTTCACAGACCACAATGCCAGGCTGGTGGAAGAAAACATTTTCTCACCCAAGGTGGCCAGCCTCTTGGATTCCCTATGCAGTGGGGTGGTAGGGAATGCACCGGGATGGACCACCAAGCTGTCTGGGGTGGGCTGTTGGGTGAGGAAAGAGGAGTCCCCTGGGGCGGGAGCAAGGCGGGGAGTAATTGTCCATTTCATAGGAGCCCCTGTGCAGGGCTTGGACCAGGAACCAAGCAAGACGTCCGTGAGGGCTTCATTAAAAGGGTGAAGCAGTTCTGAAGGGGTGACTCCCGGCTGTAGTAGCTCTGTCAAGACATTAGTCTTGACAGACACGGAGGGCAGCTGAAGGTCCAGGACCTTGGCCGCCCTCTTCACCACCATAGCAAATGAGGCATCCACCTCCCGTACTACGGTAGGAGGAGAGACCATGCCAGCATCTAGGGAAGTGTCCAGTCCACTGGTAACCGCCAATTCCTCACACTAATCCATGTTGAGGTCTAGGTACTGATATTCTTCAGGGTCCAGTGGCCCCTACCAATCTTCCTCAAGTCCTAGCCCATAGGAACAGGGCTCAGGCTCTGGCCTGGAGGGAACAGCTCCAGTCGGCGCCGAAGTCAACGTCAGATGATGCCCCTCTGACTGCGTGTCAGAGTCTGGGATAAGAATGAGGACGTCACCGCTGGAGGGCGCCGGCTGCACTGGGAGCATCAACAACGGGACTAGCGCAGGGGAAGGTCAAGGTAGCCCGACCAGTCCGGATCAATCCGGCTGGCACCGAGGGCACACCCATCATGGTTGCATAAAATGTTAAAATAAATTTTAAGACCAGGAGGGAGCATGAGAGGGGATTAAAGGCAGCAGGAAGGAAGAGGAATGTGGATTGGTAGGAGTACCAAGTGAGAGAAACACAATGTTTGGTAAAATAATCTACATTTTTTATGACTTTCAAAACATAGATAAGAGTGTGTGTGTGTTTGTCAGTGTGTGCAAGCAAAAATGTCAGGTGAAATCCGACAGACACCTGACTGAAAGCATCTGTACCCAGCTATTATTATTATTTAGCATTTATAGAGCGCGTAGCTACCCAAGGGCATCCCAGCGCTAGCGGCTAAACAAAAAAGGCTAATGGTTAGCTAGTACCAGAAGTGAGTGTTGGATTATAGGGAAGAGTGTTGGAAAAGCCAGGTCTTGAGGAGTTTTCAGAAGGGGAGATGCCGGGATTCCGAGAGAAGGTGTAAAGGCATTGTGTTCCAGAGTCTGGCAACATTGTAGGAAAAAGATCTTCCTCCGCTTCTTGCCCTTCTGATTTTGGGGATGACTGCAAGGTTGAGATTGGCCGAGCGAAGGCATTTCCCAGGGCAGTAGAGGGTAATGAGAGAGCTGTTGATAGCTGGACCCTTTCACCACATGGTCTTATGGGCTATACACAGAGCCTTAAACTTTACTCTTTCCAAGACAGGTAGCCAGTGTAGGGTCTTGGGGCTGGTTTGGCCGACTGCTTTTCGGAACCCCCAGCAACAGTCTAGCAGCACAGATCTGCATGACTTGGAGCTTCCGTATTGTAGCTTTGGGTGCTCCTAGATAGAGGGAGTTTCCATAGTCCAGGTGCGATAGGACTAGGGCCTATATCAGGGTCCTCCTTGCATTCATCGGTAGGAGTGGGAGAACCTTTCGGAGTAGACTGATGGTGCCAAGGCAGGCCCCTGTTACTCTCACTGCTTGGTCTTCGAACTTTAGGGAGGTATCCAACCAAACACCCAGGCTTTTGATCCTGGTCTTTGGGGTTGGGGCAAGACCCAGGCAGGTGGGCCATATCTGTTTAAGATCCATGTTGGAGGTGTTACCCAGAAACATAAGTTCTGTTTTCCCTCCGTTTAACTTGACGCAGGATTGCTCCATCCAGGAGGCCACTTTCTCCAAACAGATTTCAAAGTCGGTGGAAAAGTTTCAGGGTCCATTGAGAGTAATTACCAGCTGCGTATCGTCTGCATAGGTGATGATTTTTATCCCATGTGGCGAGATAATGTCTGCAAGTGGCCGCATATACACATTGAACAATGTGGGGCTCAGGGAGGATCCCTGTGGGACTCCGCAGCTGAGCTCTAGGCTTCTGGAGGTTGACTCCCCTGAGAAGACCTGGAAAGTTCTGCTGTCTAGATAGGAATGAATCCAGGTAGCCGCCTCACCTGAGAGACCCATCCTCCTGATTCTCTCCAGTAAGATGTTAAAATTAACTGTGTCGAAGGCTGAGCTCAGGTCTAGGAGGATGATGGCCACTGCTCCTCCTTGATCAAGGATCAGCTTAGATTCCTCAACCACTGCGAGTAGGGCTGTTTCAGGTCCGTGATGGGGGCGGAAGCCCGTTTGGGTGGGGTGCAGGAGGTCATGGGTTTCTAGGAAGGCCGAAAAGGTTGAGTTCACATGTTTTTCCAGAATCTTAAGTATCGCAGGAAGCAGTGATATAGGATGATAGTTACCTAAATCATCAGGGTCCAAGCTAGGTTTTTTAAGTAGAGCCTTCACCATGGCATGTTTCCATGGTGCGGGAACCAGGCCCGTGGTGATGGACAAATTTACAATTTCCAGGATGGGAGGGAGTATCACAATTCCGGCTTTGAGTAGAGCGTGGGGGGAGCTGGATCAAGGGGGGAGCCTGATTTTATTTGAGAGAGGATATCTAACAGCTTCGCCAGATCCAAGGTAGGGAATTCCTTGAGTACGTGTTCTGGACAGGGAGGTGGCTTATCCGTCGATAGGAGGTCACTGGGGCGGGGTAAACTGGGAAAGGCAGTGTATATGTTTTTAATTTTTCCTAGAAAGAAATTTGCCAATTCATTACACTGCTCTGGGGAGGCCTCAGGAGATAGTCCAGATCTCGGGAGCTCTAAGAGATTCTTCGCAACACGGGAAATTTCCCTGGGAATGTTAGCGGCCGAGTTAATGATATCTTCATGATAGGATGCCTGTGCAATTTTTATTTCAGCTTGGTAGTGCTTTATAGATTCTCTATATTTCTGTTTACTCAATCTGTTATAGTCTTTCCTCCATTTTCTCTCCAGTCTTTTAAATGCCTGTTTAAGTGATCGTAGTTTGGGGGGAGTACCAGGGTGACTGTTTCTCTCTCACTTTATGGAAAGGTTTAGCCGGGGCGACCATATCCAGTGTAGCCTCAATCCAGCTGGTAAAGTTTTTAGCAGCTGAGGTAAGATTTTGATCATTTTTAGGTTTAAGATTTTCAAGGGCTGTGATCAAGGCGTCTATTGGGAGTTTGGTCCAGGGCCGGTCTCTCTTATTGATGGTTTCAGTGGCCGGGGGATAGGGGGGGGACTAATACAGATGGGGATCAGGGAGTAGTCTGACCAGGGCAGGGGGATGGGATCACCTACCGATAATTTGTTGTTGTTGGTAAAGACTGGGTCTAGTGTGTGACCTTCCTTGTGTGTAGGGCCTATGACTTTTTGGAGGAGTTGAATCGCTGATACGTCCTGAGTAAGATCCGAGGCATCAGCCTTGTTAGGGTCATCAAAGTGTAGGTTGAAGTCCCCGAGAAGAGTGATATAGGGGGATGCTCCTGCCAGCGTGGCTGCCACATCAGGAAGTAATTTAAGGAATTGCCCACAGCCACCAGGGCGGCGGTAAATGAAAACTCCGGAAAAGGAGAAAACGGCGATGGCGAGATAGTAAAAAAGAGACTCTCGCAGTCAGCAATAATATTGGGTTCCACCCGACATTTAAAGGAGCTTTTATAAATTATCGCGACACCTCCACCTTTCTTTTTATCTCGGTCTTCCGCTGGATGCTGTAGAAAGTGGGGAGTGTTTGCACCAGGTCTGGTTCGGATTCTTTATGAAGCCAGGTTTCAGTTAGGAATAATACATCTGGAGCCTCATCTTCCAGGAGCATCTTCAGCTATTCTATTCATCAGAAAATAAATTCATTAGGGGAGTGTAACATCCCAAACCCCCCCTCCCCCCCAAGCTATGCCCCTGCCTCAAGGCCTTGAGGTGCATGGCGCGACAATCGACATAAGTCTTGGCGGCGTGGTCACACTCAAGACACCAGAGACAGATGAGGGGCAGGCCTGTCACCGACATTTGCTGGTGACAGGCACCGCAGGGCTTATATCCAGCCTTCCTCATAGACATCCCTGCCGCACAAGGAGACAGGTCTCAAGAAACTCTGACCAAAAGTCAAAAAAGAACAGTCAAAAAGTGACTGGGGTAACTCTCTCCGGATCTGCGCTGACTGGCGTGGGAAGAAAAAACTGGCCTCAGAGTGCTGGGGTGGCGCTTATATTGGCGCGCACGTCACTTCCAGCACGGACGCCAAGCGGAGTCGAATGATGCCACTTACTGGTACCAGGGATACTGTTCACGAAAAAGTTCAAGATTCAATCTGACGCCTGGGGATAATTTTAAGGTAAGGAATCTGTGGCTACAAGTCTCGAGACCCTCACGGGTGATTTGTCAGAGTCTATAAATGTCTGATTGATAATATACATGATTTCATTCATTATATAAAAGTGCTGCCATTACCCCCACACAGGAACCTTCACACACTCTCAATCTCCATACATACAATTCATATTACAATTAAAAAACATTATGAGAACATTGTGTGCCATACCACAATTTTCACAAGAAGACAGACCTACATTTCTTAGTTTGTACAAAAATAATTGACAAGCATGATTATATAAAATCCATTAGTACATCAGATTCCTTTTTTAAGGTTTGATTTTTTTATCGGTTAAAGTGACAGTATAGTTAGGTGACAATGTCAGCTGCAACAGAACATTTTAAACAAAAAAAACAAAAAAAACACAGAAATTTACCGGTTATAGTGAACTGAAGTAACTATCACTTGAGCCCTTAAGTAATTATAACTCACGCCCTCGCCATGCATAACTTATACCCTCACATATTATATCACTCATGACATGTTCAATGACAGAATCGATAACATCGCTGATGACATCAGAAATGACAATTTATGACAACACTGTGTATGGTGGGGGTTATAGTCGCTGCTGGTGCTCTCCTGTGGTTTTTCATTTTCCTTTATCCACCTGTGAGGAGACTCTACTCATCATTGGCACCCTAGCAACGGTATGTCGCGGCCTCAGCATATATCTGCAGCCGAGCCAGAGGTCTCGTGTGCAGGCCACATTGTCTGCACCAGAAGACCCTTTCACTTGACACAGAGCAGCTTGGCGGTCTCCTGTTGATAAAGCGGTACGGAATACAACACAAAAAATGGCTAATCAACTGAATGAATGGGTCACCAGCAGTCGGGGTAAGTACTGCAAAAGGTGTGAGTGCAAGGTGGGGCGTTTTAACAGCATAACCCCACGATCCTGTTCCCTTAGCTAAAGCGGATAGTTGTTGTTGAGTACTGTGGGCTACTGAGCATAGAGCAAGGCTTCTTCATGTTTCCTTCCTGTCGCTTTGCTGTTCACTGGCACTGCTGTCTTGGTAGTTTATGTGGTCAGGCTCTGCTGTCTGACGGTGCCAGCAATCAAGGTTTGCTTGCCTGCCATTTGCTTTCTGACACACTACAACATTGAGAAAGCAATCAGGAAGCAAACAGCCAGCCAGCTGCTAACCGACAAGGCAAACTGAAATCTAACTGACTGGGACCAGACTATGGCCCGCTGTTTTAAGGAAAAAGGTATTGGTTCTGGCTCCCTGGAAGAAGAAGAAAGTCAACCCCGCATCCACTCACCCACGCAAACTGACTGCAGGTAAAGATTTTACCTTCCGACTTAGACGACACCTCTTCAGGAGTAAGATAAACACTTGTTCGAATCATCAGTAAATTACACATGTGTAATTCATAGCTTTATCAAGTCATCAGTAGACTTACACCTAGGAAGGCCTATGACAAAATAACATTAACAATGCTTCTCAAACTCATAGTCAGGCAAATAATACAAAAATATTAACTTCTTAGTTTCATATGTCATCTATTGTTTTTGCAAACCAACTTCTGTACTGTGTGGAATTGTACTACGTGGACACCACATTTACAAAACATGTAATTGGATTAGTGAGGGGACTCCAGGCTGAAGATGTGGACAGGTTAGATCAGAGAATGTTCGACAATAAGTACAAAAAAATGAAGTAGGCAATCACATGCACATTCCAAAGGACTGCCAATAAAACAGTCATCCTCAAACAAAGTTGGACAAACAGCAAGACAGAAAATAATGATAGTACAATGGGAGAGCTGAATTACAAGTTAAGAAAGACTTTTATGAATTTAGATCTTACTACAAGTTACCTTTTTGAAAAAGAATTTTCAAAACATTTACTTACTTTTTCTGTGATATAAAAACTTGTGCCGTCAGCATGCTGCAACGAATAGTTTTCATGGTTTGGAAGAGACCACCTGAAACAAGCAATACATTCATTAGAAACTGAACTCTTTTTGGAATAATAGGTCAAAACCAACAACCTAATAGCATAATATGTGATAAAGAAAAAGAAAAGACAGAATGCATATACTGATTCTGAGTAAAATAACTTCAAAATTAAAGAGCTAAGGTTTATGTGTATTGTACTAAAAGGTAATCTGTATTTCTCAGGAATGGGGTAATTAATTTGGATGGGGGATACCCCTATCCAATAAATAAAATCACTCTGTTGATTTTAAAGCAAAGACCCTGGATAATCTCTTCTTAATACCTGCGGCACAAGTAGCAGGCATTTCCCCCGAAGAAATGCAAGTTAAGTTCAAGCATCCCAACAATTTAGAACTCAGAAAACAACACACTAGAACACCAAAGCAATTATGAAAAAAAGAGAATAAATTATTAAGTAAAAATACATCAATATTCTCAAAATTGAATAAGGCTAAAACAAGATGTGAGTTTCTAAAGTTTTTAGGCAAAAAACACAAAGATAAATTAAAGCGACAATCAGTTCACTGTTCACAGTTGACCCGCATCTAGATGCGGATTCAGGCCAACCGTGAAGGAGCGGAGGGTGGATATTTTCACCAAAAGTTCCCGCTGGACCAATGAAAAAGCTCTTAGTACAACAAAATTGGTTTTCCTGCCAGGCTAGCAATCAAACTTCGTGGCCAACTCCAGCAACTTCGTGACAAAGTCTCACTTTTCTCCAACTGCTAGAAAAGTTCTTTCTGACCAGTCCAGCAACCCCAGGTCCTCTGGTTAGGCTTTTAGGCACAAGAACACTCTAGTCAGGGCTCTTGCAAGGTCCAGTTCTCTATTGCACGTTAGGAGTCCTCCTGCTTTTTATGTCCCTCCTTGAGCAGGCAAGCAGGAGGTCAGCCACCTTGTCCTCAGAAAGCAGCTCCAGTCCACATGGGGCCAACTAAGGTTAGGAATCATCTTTCTTGCAGCAGTTATGAGTCTTAGAGTCCTTTTCTTCCAGCAAGGCCTTCTTCAGGTGTAGTCTTCCCATGTCCAGGAATTATCTAAGGAGGATGCAGTTGAGCTCCCAGATTTATCCTGTGCACTCGACACAGATTGAAGAAATTCTGCAAGCCAATCCCACTATTTGGGGGTGGGGGTGGGAAGGGGTGCGTGTGTGTGTATATGAGTGTATATGTGCGTGTGTGTAATAAAGATATAGTTGTACCTTAAATTTATAATTTACGCAACACCTCCAAATTAAGTTAATTTAACTTGTGCACCTCTTTACACACTGTTGGCTACTTGCTAGACACACTACATTAACTATATCTTGCGCCTTATCCATGCACTGTTTATACCCTTCCATATTACATCACTTATAGCATGTTAAATCATAGCATTCCTAACAAGACTCATGATGTATAATTAAATCATTTATAAAACACAGTGTTTGGTAGAGTGGAGAGTTATAGTTAATGTAGTGCGTCTAATGAGTTGCCAACAGTGTGTACCGAATTGTGCAAGTTATAGTAATTTGAAGATGGTGTGTAAACTATTAATTTACGGTATAACTATAACTTTATAAATTTCTAATGTTTGTGTAGTTTAAATTTGGTATTTATAGAAAGAATAAATACAATTTCCCTACCTATAACTAAGCTTTAACCATTGTTTTTTTCATAGAACTTCAATGATTTTTATTTTTTAATAAAAGTGTTTAAATTTGTAGAGTGGAGTGTCGTTAGGTGGAGTCTTATTTAGTGGAAGGTCCTACAGTACCGTGGAGGAGAGTATCATAGGGTGGTGTAGAGTAGGAGTAGAGCTGAGTAGGAGTAGAGCTGAGTAGGAGTAGAGCTGAGTAGGAGTAGAGCTGAGTAGGAGTAGAGCTGAGTAGGAGTAGAGCTGAGTAGGAGTAGAGCTGAGTAGGAGTAGAGCTGAGTAGGAGTAGAGCTGAGTAGGAGTAGAGCTGAGTAGGAGTAGAGCTGAGTAGGAGTAGAGCTGAGTAGGGGTAGAGCTGAGTAGGGGTAGAGCTACGTGGGGTAGAGCTACGTGGGGTAGAGCAACGTGGGGTAGAGCAACGTGGGGTAGAGCAACGTGGGGTAGAGCAACGTGGGGTAGAGCAACGTGGGGTAGAGCAACGTGGGGTAGAGCAACGTGGGGTAGAGCAACGTGGGGTAGAGCAACGTGGGGTAGAGCAACGTGGGGTAGAGCAACGTGGGGTAGAGCAACGTGGGGGTAGAGCAACGTGGGGTAGAGCAACGTGGGGTAGAGCAACGTGGGGTAGAGCAACGTGGGGTAGAGCAACGTGGGGTAGAGCAACGTGGGGTAGAGCAACGTGGGGTAGAGCAACGTAGGGTAGAGTGGCACAGAGTGGAGTGGCGCGGAGTGGTGCAGAGCGGAGTGGCAGAGCGGAGTGGCGGAGTGGAGTGGCATAGAGTGGAGTGGCATAGAGTGGAGTACCATAGAATGAATGGAGTGGCATATAGTGGAGTGGCATAGTGTGGAATATTACAGAGTGGAGTGGTGTAGAGTGGAATACCGTACAGCAGAGTGGCGTACAGCAGAGTGGCGTACAGCAGAGTGGCGTACAGCAGAGTGGCGTACAGCAGAGTGGCGTACAGCAGAGTGGCGTACAGCAGAGTGGCGTACAGGAGAGTGGCGTACAGCAGAGTGGCGTACAGCAGAGTGGCGTACAGCAGAGTGGCGTACAGCAGAGTGGCGTACAGCAGAGTGGCATACAGCAGAGTGGCATACAGCAGAGTGGCGTGGCGTGCAGCAGAGTGGAGTGGCGTACAGCAGAGTGGAGTGGCGTACAGCAGAGTGGAGTGGCGTGCAGCAGAGTGGAGTGGCGTACAGCAGAGTGGAGTGGCGTACACCAGAGTGGAGTGGCGTACAGCAGAGTGGAGGGGCAAGCCTTCTGGGGGTTGTTTTTTAGCAAACACATAGCAGGTCTTAATGTATAAGACAACTCATTGGGAATTTTTTCTCTTTTGCACTGCTTTTCCCTTTTTCGTACTGGTGAAGCTCGCAAACAGTTAATCGTATAAGTGCTGATTTCTATTACGATCAATGTAAAACCTGAGGGCCCTCATAGGGCCAAGGCGGTTGAGCCATTCCTCCTCCTTAGAGGGATGAGGTGGAAAGTAGAAAGCTGGCAAGGTGATGGATTTTCTGATGGGGAAGAGCATAGCTAGCTTCGGCATCAATGCCACTTTCGTCCGGAAGACCGATTTGTCCAGGAAGAACAAGGAGTATGGCTGTTGGACGGCAAGGTCTGGAGTTCATTCACTCTCCTTGCAGATGAAATGACGATTAGGAACAAGTTGTAAAAGACAGTTATTCATAGATTCAAAGGGAGTGTGCATCAGGTAAGTCAGAACGAAATTTAGGTCCCACAGTGGCATCACAAAAGGTGTTTGCAGGACTATGTGGATCAGCCCTTTCAAGATACGCATCACAACAGGTGATTTACAAAGTGATGGCTGAACTGGCAAATGTAAAAAGGCAGAAAGATAACCATTAACTGCTGCTACAGCAAGGCCTTGCTGGGCTAAAGACAGTCAAAACAAGATGTCAGACAACTGTGCATTCAATGGTTGGATGCTCCGGGAGAACACCAGGCAATAACATTTTACCAATGTCCCGCATATGCTGTTTTGGAGGATGGACGCTTGGCTACCAAGATGACACCAACCACTTCAGAAGGGAGATCAAAAACCATTAACTGGCCTCGTTCAATCTCCATGGATGGAGATGCAAGTTGTGTAGACTCAGATGCAGGACCAGGCCCTGCTGCTGAAACAGAACCTCTTACTGAAGGGGCCGCTGGATTGGAGGACCAATGTTCATGGCCAGAAAATCCAGTAGCACACTCTCCTCGCCCAGTGCAGAGCCACCAGGATGATATAGAACCAGTCTTTATTGATATTTTTAAGCAGCCTAGGCAGGAGAGACAAGGAAGGAAAGGCATACAGGAGTCCTGAGTCCCAATTGAGACAAAAAGGTGTCTGAGGGAGAATTGCATTGGGAACTCCAAAACACATAAATATTGACACTGCAAGTTCTCTACAGTGGTGAAGAGATCTTGCAAGGGTTCTCTCTATCGTTGGAAGATGCCCTGTACCTCTAACTGCCATTCATGATCCTCTTGACAAGGTTGACTGAGTTGGTCTCCCTTGACATTTAAAGATCCTGCCAGGTGCTGGGCAATCATAGTAATGCCCCAAGCGTTCAACCACTTCCAGGGTTGTAGAGCCTCCTAGCACAGGTGCCACAGCCCCACTCTGCTCCGTTTGTTGGAATACCACATTTCAATAAAGTTGTCTCTGATAACCTGCATCCGTTTTCCCTTAATGGTGAGGAGGGATGCCTTGAGTGCCAACCATCTGCCACTGGTCCAATTGAAATCAAACAGCCACCACTGCAGGTCTTTTGCAGTCTCCTCCAACACTTGGGTAGACTCTGATAGATCCTTTGGTGCTGCGCTCACTGAGACTTCAGATCCCACTGCAGAGGTTGCATGTGCCACCTGGTGTGGTTGAAAAGCAGGCTACAGGAGGCCAAGAGGTCAAGAAGCCTCACCGTTGTTCTCACCGAGACCCAGGTCAAGGTTTAAAATATCGGGATCAAAGCATTAATGTCCTGGACTCCAGTGGGAAGACTAGGAAATGTACTGTCTCCAGGATGGATCCAATGAATTGGGAGCCGTTGTGAAGGAGTCAGGTGTGGCTTCGGCACATTGATGAAAAACCCCAGCAACGTCAGCAGGTCTGTCATCTGGAGATGACTTACGACTGCCCGAGGTGAGCACGCCTTCAGTAACCACACATTGTGGTATGGGAAAACTGGTATTCCCAACCTCCACAGACAGGCTGCAACAACCAGCATCCCCTTTGTGAACACCAGAGGTGCACTGGTTAGGCCAAAGGGGAGCAAGGAAAACAGAAAATGCTCTAGGCCTACCTGGAACTACAGGTAGTGTTTGTGGGACTGAAGGACAGGGGTGTGGAAATCGGCGTACTGCAAATCCAATGCCACCATGCAGTCTCCTGGATCCACAGCAAACAGAACTTGCATCAATGTAAGTATTTTACACTTGTCCTTCCGGAGAAGGGCACAGATCAAGGATTAGACTGAGACTTCCATCCTTTTTTGGCACCAGGAAATAACGAGAGTAACAGCCAAGCCCAATCTTTTATGCTGGTACCCTTCCTTTCTATGGCTCCTTTGGCCAAGAACTACAAATTCTGTGTAGACCGTGCACACCTTGTGAACAATATTGAAACAAGTGTTTAAACACAATTTTTTGATCTGTGTGCCATGCCTTTCTTTGTGTCTACCTCCCACAGTGGTACAAGAAAAATGAGAGCCAGAAGCCGACAGGTTACATGGACAAAAGCGTGCACTACTTTGAGGATATACCAACATTTAAAACGTATAAACAATGATATGTTGTTAGAATTTAACAATGTTGTTTTTAATGCAATTTTCTTAGATCTTAATCACACAATTGTTACTTCATAATGATTCCCAATAAAAATTGACACTATACATGTATCAGCCTGACGAATTTTAGCGAACAGCTCAATTATCCATGTTAGACAATAAGATTTGCATCAGCCCAATGCATTTCGGGACTGGCGTCCCTTCGTCAGGGGCATATCTGAAAAAAAATACAAAAGTCATATTTACATGTACATTCATGGGCCGATAGCCATCATAACATCATCAATCCTGTTGTTTACAACATGCCAGTAACTCAACCTTCCCTACGTGTACAACCCCTCTCACGAAAAAAGTGTTTTTTGTGAAATATGTCTTTGAAAAAAACAGTTCACCAGCCCACCATGTCCCGTGTCCGTCATTAAGGTAACCATTTTGTGAGCCCAGATTGACCATAGTGTTACACACTAGATGAAAAGCTGTTTAAATAAGCGTGCTGACCCGAATCCAGACAAAACTATAATGTAGCAGTAGCTAGAATACAAGACAAATACAGGCATCTAGTAAGTCGATACTTTATAATTCTACCATGCAAAAAATGCCACAAACTAACATGCAATACAGCGGTTACCAAAGTTGAAAAGCGAACCAATTCTAAATTATTCAAACAGTACACTTTGTACAAAACATACCTCCAAATGTCAAACACCACGTATATGCTGCCTACCAAACAAGGAACAGAACAATCCATTACCACTCTATAGTACTGTCAGGTGAATTAATCCTGTATGAATGCAGTAGTTACTGGTCTCTTACCCCATTAGTCCCGCCGATATCATTAGGACAATGAATATAAATCAGAGACTCGTAATCCTAAAACACACTGGCTTACAAACACGAAAAAAGCAAAAGCGGCATCACTTACCATTCTCAGCGTTTCTAACCTCCCGGAAAGGAAAGACTCAATCTGCACGGAAACGCCATCACAATTTGACACCAGTGGTCATGGTCATGTGACGATGCCACATGATCAGGACAAAGCTAATGCTGACGATTGTACACTTGGCCGCCATATTGTAACGCACCTCAAGTGCGCTAGTATTAATACGTAAAAATAGACACAAATCAGCTCCACAGCTGGTGCTCAAACGTTTCGCCCTCGTATACGTAAACGCGGCGAACCACGACTCAACCTGTCCACACAATTAAGTCCGCCGCACGGTGCTATAAGAAACTCTCAATTAGCGTATAAATCCAACAAGGATCGTGCCAGATCAATAAAAGATAAAGGATTTATATCTTCATGTATCAAACAAATACGTATCAATTTCATCGAATTGAACGTATAACCTACAGACCATGGTCAATTAGTAAAAATAAATACCTAGTACCAGACCTGGCACCTATGTAAAATGAGCTCGAGATGCATCCAACTGTGCCATCTTGGATGACCCTTGTGACAACTCCACTAACTTAAAAGTATCACTAAATCAGTACCTTTGTATGTCTGTTCAATTATAAGTTACTGCCCCATATCCGATCTCTCCCAAGTACCCATTGTATGTTACGGGTACTTGAACATCTCCTTAGTGGCATGTTGCCGCCATAAGACCGAACCTAGGTTTCGCGACACTAATGATCTCTGGGATACTGAGTTCAAGAATCAGCACTGTAATCTGATATGCATGCCACCAGAGTGTCACCATACCTATCATACGTGTCAAGTTCCCCATAAGGAAAAAACTTTTTGTACACCATTACGGTAATGGCGCATTGTCCCGTCCATCCTGTCTATGCATGTTGTCAGTGTCAAGAAAACGGACCACCCGCTATGTTAAACCTCATAATAATGATACAAGTATACCATACTTGTGTGGTAGTGTATAAGCAAGTGAACCGTATAAGACATTAAAAAAACTTATGGAAAGAGAAATTGTAATGGGTAGTTTATAGAAAGCAACTTATTTCGAGTTTGTCACTAAGCCCCCTGGGTTTTGAGGTGTCAAGGCGTTTAATCCAAAACGTTTCCCTTTGTAGCAAACATTTGTTCATGTCAGTGCCTATGCTGTGTTGCACTTGCTCAATGATTTGAAACTTGATTTGAGCTATGGAGTGTCGGCATTCATCCCAATGAGTTGCCAAACTTGAAGTTGTACTCTTATTACGTATTCGGCTTTTATGTTCATTTAAGTGTACTGTTTGAATAATTTAGAATTGGTTCGCTTTTCAACTTTGGTAACTGCTGTATTGCATGTTAGTTTGTGGAATTTTTTGCATGGTAGAACTATAAAGCATCGGCCTACTAGATGCCTGTATTTGTCTTGTATTCTAGCTACTGCTACATTATAGGTTTGTCTGGATTCGGGTCAGCACGCTTATTTAAACAGCTTTTCATCTAGTGAGTAACACTATGGTCAATCTGGGCTCACAAAATGGTTACCTTAATGACGGACACGGGACGTGGTGGACTGGTGAACTGTTTTTTCCCAAAGACATATTTCACAAAAAACACTTTTTTCGTGAAAGGGGTTGTACACGTAGGGAAGGTTGAGTTACTGGCATGTTGTAAACAGCAGGATTGATGATGTTATGATGGCTATCGGCCCATGAATGTACATGTAAATATGACTTTTATATTTTCTTTTCAGATATGCCCCTGACGAAGGGACGCCAGTCCCGAAATGCATTGGGCTGATGCAAATTTTATTGTCTAACATGGATAATTGAGCTGTTCGCTAAAATTTGTCAGGCTGATACATGTATAGTGTCAATTTTTATTGGGAATCATTGTGAAGTAACAATTGTGTGATTAAGATCTAAGAAAATTGCATTAAAAACAACATTGTTAAATTCTAGCAACATATCATTGTTTATACGCTTTAAATGTTGGTATATCCTCAAAGTAGTGCACGCTTTTGTCCATGAAGTCTGTCGGCTTCTGGCCCTCATTTTTCCTTTGGCCAAGAAAGCATGAACTTCTCCTCAGAGTATAGAAAAGTGGTCTTCTGGGAGGTGTTTGTGCGTGGGTGTCATATCTGGAGGACCTGGCAGGAAGAGTAGGGAGTAACCATGTTCCACAACCTGAAGCGTCCAGGGGTTGGATCGATGCTCCTTTACCTGGGAGGAAGAAGGTGATGTTGACTCCCACTGGGGGATCGTATGCTGCAGAGGGTAAATTAAAGCAGTGTTACGGCAGCAGTGGAGGAGAGGAGGAAGTTGGGTAGTACCCTGGGTGCCTTGACACTGTCGCCTAGATCCCCAACCTCTACCTCAAAAGGGATGGTAAGTCTGTACCAGCTTGGGCACATACAGGTGCTGCCTCTGCTGATATCCCCTGCCGAAGCCTCAAAAGAGAACAGTCTGTTGAGGGAACTGTTGGACAGGTAGAGCTAAATCTAGAGAGTGAGCAGTGACTTTGCTGTTCTTAAATCTTTCTAAGGCCGAGTCTGCTTTCACTTCAAACAGCCTAGAGTTGTCAAAGAGAAAGCCCAATTAGGGATTGTTGAACATCGGAAGAGAAGCCCGAAGAGTGAATCCAGGTGGGTTGCGGAAGCACCACACTGCTACTAACTGCCTTACTCAGACAGCCGGTTATATCCAGACCCGAGCAAATGGAGTACTTTGCTGCATTCTGGCCATTTGTGCTGAGGCGTTGCAGGGTTGGCCATATGTCACCCGGGACAGCAGGCAAGATATCCACCACTCAGTCCCACAACGCATGCGAGTAGCTCCCTAGGAGACAAATAGTATTACTGGACCTGAGGGCAAGCTGGCAGAAGAATATAAACTCTTGGCAAATGTCCCCATGTGTTTTGACTCCCTGTCAGAAGGAGTTGTGGGAAATGCATTCGGGTTAAGGTGACTCGAGAATGCCAGTACCACTAAGCACTCCGAAGTGGGGTGCTGCAGTAGACAATATGGATCCTGGGAGCAGGTCTATGCCGCTTTCCCACTTGCCTATTGCCCGGGGGGTAATATCCTGGATTTGACCACCATATTAGTAAGGGCCTTGTTGAAAGGAAGTATAGGTTCTTAGTTTGATTGGCCTGGGTTGACTACTTGTCAAAACATTTGTTTTCACTTCTGTTTTGGGGTTGGTGGAGTCCATAAATTCTGCCACCTTCCTAATCACTGTTGCAAAGGAGAGTCTCTTCTGTTGTCATAGTTGGGTTTGGGGAGGAAAGCCCAATGTCAAGGAAAGAGCCCAGCCCACTGGCATCCTGAAGGTCTAAAAAACAGATTTTCCTCATCATAAGGGTCATGATGGATCCACCCGGTGGTAATGCACATAGAGGCCACCTAAGGTCCTTGGGGCCCAAAGGCACTCCAGAGGGATCCAGTAGGTACCAAAACGTTTGCCCAAGGCCTGTCTAAACTCCAGTAGTTTTGGAGTTGCTAATGGCCTGGGGAAGTCGAGGAGCACTGGGATCAAATGCTAAATGAATTCTGAAGGGAGGGGGGATGACTCTGTGGCCCGAAGATGCCCCCAGGCCTACTGAGACTCCAAATAGATGGAAAGGCAGGACAAAGGAGACATGTGCTTTAATTTCTTATGCTTCTTCAATTTCCTGGACTTACCTGAACTTCTAGAATTAGAAGATGCGCGGTCTCAAGATTGGCCACAGCAATGAGAGCACATCCATGCCTTCGACCTCGAACGAGACCAAACCTTCTTGGACTTTCTTCTGTGTTCTAGGACAGCAAGATTGGCTTTCTGCTTGTAAATGGCCTTTTGATTCATTTTTGTGCAGCATTCGCATGACGAAGAGTCATGCCTAGAGCCGAGGCCCCAGACACAGACATCGTGGGTGGGTGTCTGTCGCCAAAATCAGTCGGTCGCAGTCCTTGGGAGGTTTAAACCCTGTACATTTTGGTGGGAACATACCTCTTGCACACTGGTAAAAGGTTGAGGGAAAGACAACTGTCAAACTGACATGATTTGAAGAATCTCCGATCAGTGTCCGAAGGCATAAAAAGAAAAAACACTGACATCAGTGCATAGGGGTGGCGTAGATATTGTGTCCCAGATATCACATCTGGGATGGGACAGATCCAATGCAGAGCCTCACCACGCCACTCACTGATGTGTGAGGAAATTGGTATCAAAATTCTCCAGATCCAGTCTGGTACCTGCGGGGAGTTCACGAGGTGAAGAATCTGTGGTTAGAAGTCTTTATCACAAATATAAACATAGGCACATTAGTGCTCCTGGTAAACCTATATTTATGTCATATATATGGGTGGTGTAAATACATACTGCAGCCTACATATGACATTTAACTTCCACTCCATAGATGCATTTTCTGCATCATCTACAATGGTGTTAGAGGACAGTTAAATGGACCAACTGGTTAAAAACGATTTTACCAATACAAATTTTAGGGCTAGAGCATATGCACCGTAGCACTGATTAACATTGCCACAGGACACACAGTACTAAAACCAGCAAACGTGTTCCACAAAAAGGCAAAAAATCTGGAGTGGCCATGCAGAAACAGCAAATTTGCAGCAGTATTGATTACAGGCAGGGCTACTTGTACTTCAAAAGCCATTGTAGGCTGATTAAAGTACAATATACACCACAACAGCATGTATATTAACAGCATTTCAAGCTCAGCCATAAGTAAGCTCGCATCACATTTGCATTAATGTTAAAGTTAATAGTTCCTGGCAAATGGCCGTCAGGTGAGCCAAACAATGGTATTTTAAAGTGTGCCACCTAACAAAACATGGAGGTACTCTCATTAGCTGTGAGATTTTGCAAAGCTATCCCACACAAAGCTAGAAATGCACATTTACAGAGTGAAATAGATGGCTCTGGTTGTGTAGCTGAGAGTTTATATGGCTGCGGGCGGGACTGCTATAGCGATGGGGAGAGTGCTATGGATGGTTGCTCGCCCTAGCCAGGCCTAATCATCAGGGGGAGTGGAATATGGACATTGTGCGAAGAAAAGCCAACAATGAAATTGAATGGGGTGGAGAGGGCAGGGTAGGCAGCTAGGATGGGAGAGTGAACGAATTGCAGAGGGATGTAGTCACCATGTCAAATAAACACGAATAACTGTGATTTGTGCACTTAAGCAGTATACACACAGTAGTCTGACCACCCTTAAAAGAGCACAGGTCCCTATCCTAAGTTTTTGAAAAAAATGTTAACCTCCACAAAGTTAGAGATTTGGATATAGTCAAACGCTCTGCATGGTATTTCTCACCCAGGGTTATGCCCATCATTAGCACAGTGCCACACGAGTCTGAGGGGTTTACTGCACCCAAATTATTCTGCCTTTTACTAGCTCAATTGGGAAAAGGAGAGGCCCAGTATCCTTTTTTACATTGGGCCATTGTAAGGCTTACCACACCACGGAACTTATGAGAGAAATACATTTTAAAGTACTATTGCAATTGCCAGGAATGTGCTTCCTGAAAGGAAAATGAACACGGATAGGGCATTTGGGTCTATAAAAAGGGGATGCCCCACAAAGAAAAGGATTATTCCTGTGCAGAAAAATACAACAAAAAGCACTGGCAATGCCATATTAGTCTGGCTTTAAAAGAATGTTATATGGTAATGTGAAGCACATAGAACTGGAACTGAATATGTATTTGCGTAGAAGCAAAAAATTGTAAAATAATATTGGTGTAGGTGAAAGGTCAGGTGAAAGTTGCACTGTCAAGCCAGATCTAAAACTCCATGTAGGTTAATGACTGCCTTCCGCTCATATGTGGTGCTGCCAGAGAAAAACAAGCATTGGCATAGCCAATAGGTCTCGCCTTTGGGACCTTATAAGTGTTTAGTTATCCAGCACAATATCCTTGGTGCAACAACATCAAGTATTGCATGGCTAAACACTTATAAGGTCTCAAAGGCGAGACCTATTGGCTATTCCAATGCTTGTATTGTATGTTTCATGTCCCTGCGTCACACTCTCACTCGAATGCAGGCAAACAACAGATGTTCCCGCCAGCATTGTTAGGATTCTGGCGGCTCGGCCAATCTCTGCATTCCGTAGAGGGTCGAATCATGGGCCTTATATCTCTCCAGTGAGCATCTGTATGGACATTTCCCAAAAACATCTCAGTGTTGTAGCCAAAAATGTCAACCCTGCTGCAGCCTACCTAAAGTAAAACCAATATGGTTTAAAATTCTCTCCTTTGAAAATGTCGCGCGCCTATTATGGTCTGCACTTTCAATGCAATATGAAAACGTTCTTGGTAACACAACTAGGTTTGTTTTCCTAGTTTTGGGAGCTCCTGTTGCTGGCTTCTTTAAATTCCTGTCTAATTAGTCTAATTATCTCGGGCCGTTCCATGCCTGAGTGTTGCGTCTCCAGCTCCAGGGGTTGGGACGGTCGTGGGAGGGGCAGTGGGGTCTGGGGCGGTTAGTGCTCAGTGTGAGCATTACTGCGACACTTCCTTCTTAGTTTGTCGTGCTGACATAACCTATTCAAGATGTATGAAACAGAGCGACTGGAAACACGGTTACAACAGTCGCGGCATTGCTGTAAACGTTAAGGGTTAAATATATCTATATATTAATCGCTATCGTGTTGACGTGCGTGGCTGTGGAAGGCTGGGCCTTAAGACGGCATTTCGAGTAAGCTTAGGAAGGGGCGAGGCCACGGAACTAATTTATTTTAAAAATAAGAATCTTACTAGCAGTGGAACAGCCTTAACGGGCTCTTTTGAGTACAAGAAGTAGTACTGGTGGAGTATTCTTAAAACATCTTTTATTTGCAGTTTTATATAGCAAGAACTCCACCTGAAGATATCGGAGGCTTTACATAAGCAAAAGTTACATTACACAAAGACACATTTATTTTTGGTAGGCAGGGGGAGGTTAAGTGATTTGCCCAGAATCACAAGATGTTGAGCCAATGCTGAGACTCGAACTCAGTTCCTCAGCTCTAAAGTTGACAGCTCTGGCATTAGGCCACATGCATGCACGCCTTTGGCCATGCTGCTTTCACATGTTTCAGTTGTACTGCAGATTGTGCTCATAACTTCTATTGTGAACAGAATCTGTGCACTTACTTTTCCAAGCATCTTCCAGTTTTGTGTTAGTAAATATTATTTGAAACGCTGCAGAGGTTCCTGTCAAGCCATTATGTATTTAACAATTCTATTCAGTTTCAAAAGCTGCTATTTGCAATAGTTCGATTTCACTTTCCATAAAAAAAAAAAATCTTACTGTGGCTAATACAGATAACGGTTAGTGCGCATAATTTTAAGGGGGGTGTACCTATGCCACTTCTATATGACAGCCGCAAATGTGTGACCCTCCTCAACTATCAATTTTTAATGTATTTTCTTAAAGCATAAGTAAATACAATTAAAACAAGCATTGGCCGCGCGACGCGCTTGTAATAAGAGAAGCTGACGAGGAGGGAGTGGGAGAAGGGAGGGGTAGGGGAGGGGATTCACGCGCTGTAAGGCTTAATGAGCCATTACAGAAAGCCACATGGCGGCTGCTCGCGTGAACGCAAGCTGGTAGCCAGCAAAAGCCTCTCTGGTAGCACTTCAAAAACCCACTTACTAAATTTCTCGCAGAGCAGCGCATTCGCTGGCTCAGCGAGACCTAACAACAAATTATTTAGTTATCCAAGAAACGTTAATGCTCACATAATTGTCTGACGACAGCTGTGCTATCAAGCCAGACCATAAAAATGGCAAAACACATTTCACACACCAAGAATAAATCAGCAAAATCCTTCACCGAACAATCAACCTGAGGTAGGGAAGAACCTTCTCCTTAAAATCTAGAAAACAGATTAGCTCTGTGGAACCATTTTGGATTTTGTGAAATCAAATGTAGGACAAATGTAGACTTGTGTTATCTTGTGTGTGAAACTAAGGCAATAATAATGTATTTGTTCCAAAACTATGAAGAAATATATACATGTGAAATTTTGAGAATTAAGAAAAATGTTGTACATTTTTTTGTGACCTGGGCCTACAGAAAATATGTGATTACACTTTCTGGTACCAGGCGTATAACCATGGACCTCTTTTGTATCATGAAACTATGGTCAATACTGTGTTCATCTTCTTTGTGACAAGTCTACAGCTTGTGAAATTTAAATTTATTAACTTCTCAGTAACTCAGAGAAATCAATTGACTTCTCAGATAACTCTAAGTCGTCTCATCCGCTTAAGTGACCGGAGAAAGTTTACTGTCTGGAAGCACTTGCCATAGAGTTTGCAGAGGAACAACACACTAAAAACCAGAGAGGCCTTTCCAGAGTCTGCAAATGTTAGCTATGTACCACAAGGACTCCCACATTTTGTTGCTTAGACTGGCACACACGGAGGCTGCAAGACAAAGTAAGAACTGTTTTCGTCTGATAAAAACATGGCTGTAACAAGGGTACAGTCAGGAAAGGAAGTGCAGGTTTAGAACTCACTGGTCAGTGAAATTGAAGGTAGACCAATGGCAGACAAAGGGGGCTCCAAGGTGGGTCAGAAAAGTATTATTGAGACTCTTCCCTGGATCCATTTTTAGGTCGAGCCTAGAGCAGCGCGCATGCGCTGCACTATGGGAGGCTTCTTGTGAGCACTCCACACGGTTACAAAACTTCTCTCTGGGAGTTCGTTAACTCCCACATATTCTATTGGCCTTTGCGTTTTGCTTTCAGTAATGAAAGCACGCAAATGGCCAAAGGCGGCAGCATGTCCCGCCTTTCTTTCAAAAGTTAACTCCCACGGCCTAAGGCGCTCGGGAGCGAGCAGCGGCGCGCTGCATTCCGCATTCCAGGAGGATCAGGTTACTGATTAACCACGACCGCGCTTGTTTTTTCTTACCCTCACTGTCTTTCAATGGAAACCCGAGGGAGCGAGGCTCTGCTTGGGAATTGCGCATCAGATGTTTTCTTTCGGGTTGTTTCAGTTTGGGCTGCGCGTGTTTACGTTTAATCCCTGAAAGTCATACAGTCTCGGCTTTGATACACTGCTATCTCATCCCTGCAGTCGGGCTCTGCTTTGACAGATGGCGGCGGAGTGCAGAATCCTCTCTTGAAACAACATGACTCGTCCAAGAATTATTTGCGTTACGTTTGTTTGCTTCCGCATTAAATTATCATATATATGCACAGCTAGTAATAGGTTAGTCAAGCGTCAAATATTCAGCAGGCTAAGATTTTGTGTACGCGGTATGTAAAATGGCAAAAACAATTTGCACCGCCTGCTTCTGTTTCTTTACTGTTTAACCTTGCTGTCACTCGAAGTGCTGTTATCTTGCCCACAGAGGCGTGTGCGTGTGCAGATGACAGTGGTGCAGCACGGACAGGCATGCAACGGAAATGACGTAGAAAGGCGCGGGGTAAGGCAGCCCTAACGTTGAAGTGCAGGCGCAGTGCTGACTGTTGTATCTCTCCAGTGCACGTTTTGGAGGGTGGGTGTTCGAAGTTTCTGTGGGTCCTGACCCTGGGTCAAAAACCCGATGCGGGACTCCATTAGAAGCATCTTCCATTTTGCCTATTGCCATGAACAGCTTATTCTAAGTATAAACAAGCATTGGCCAACTCAACAGGTCTGACTTTAATGTGCTGATGAAAGCAAACTGCATTTGTGTATGCCTATATTTCAATGCGTTCCCACTATAAAGCCATTTGCATTGCCAATGCGTGTTTTGTTGTAAAGCAGGTGGGTTGTGTGCCTATAAGGCTGTGTGTCGAAAACATATATGAATTTGTGTGTGATACATTTCCTGACTAAAACATTTACAAAACTCTGCTGTTGGAAAAAAAAAAAGAATAAAACAGGATTGATTTCTGTATGCAGCATATATATGAGTTGTACTTTTGAGATGTAAAATAATGCCTCCTGCCTACACAGAAGGCATAAAAATACCTTAGGCTGATAATCTAGCATGAGGTGAAAAGAAAAATAGTCGTCTGGGCAGAGCCAAAGCCAAACTTCATGTATTTTAAATCATTGACAACAATAGATCTGCAGCCAGCTAGGCTGTCAGACCAGACTTAAAAACACACATCCTCCGAGGAAAGAGAAACGAGCATTGGCATAGCCAATAGGTCTCGCCTTTGTGACCTTATAAGTGTTTAGCCATGCAACGGTTGATGTTGTTGCACCAAGGATATTGTGCTGCATAACTAAATACTTATAAGGTCCCAAAAGCGAGACCTATTGGCTATGCCAATGCTTGTTTTTTTAGGTGCTGAAACACATTTTCTGGCCTAGAAGATTGTAGTGCAATGTTCCTACCAGTCTAGAACCGAAGCCTCCTGGAGGTAAATGCAGGGTTTAGATTTTTTTAAAAACTGAAGAAACATGGTTCACTCTACGTACCATATAAAGTAAAACGCAAAATCATAGACGATCCAAGGTTAGTAGGCAAATAAAAAAGGCATTGTATTAGCACAAACGTAGGCACGGTGATCCTCACTAGCCAGTAAGTTAAAAATTATGATTTATAAAAACGTTGTCACAATTTGCAGGGCTGTTTAAGAGAAAGGGAGGGGCTCCAGAAAATGTACACCTTACACCTACTTTTTCATCGATCCAAAATGCGAAACAGGAGGGCAAAGGGTAAACACAGGGTGCTAAAATCTCCTGGTACAATTAGCATTTGCTTTCAAGGCCCTGGGACGCCATTACACCCCTCCCAAGGGTTGCCACAGGGGACCCACTGACTGTGGGCCATCTCTTGTGTGCACCTCTCAACAGTTTGTTTGCCCTTGCAACTGCATCTGTAAAATGGATAAAGGTGTTCACTCGTTTTCTTGGGGCCACACTCCTATGTATATGAAATAAACGCCCCCTGGGGCTGCACCCACATGATCAATATTACAGAAGGAGTCACACAAGTGTATGTAGTCCCATCTCTAATGCAAAGCGCACTGAGGGGGAAAAAACAGGGGCACATGCCTGTTGCAGCTACGGGCACTAGGTCTAATGTGGCCCCTGTTGTCTGAATTGTGCGCCTGAGTTTTACATCATTTGCCATTCACCTAAATAGGCGATATTCCTAAAAAGGCGCCATTACCGTTTGCAACTATTTCAGATGAAGTTAAAAACGGAGATCCTACCATTGAGGCCTGCACAGGTGGGCAACTAAAATGAACCAATTGTACTTGTATAAGCAGGAAATTCAAATTAAAAATGAACACAAATACATACAATACTTTCACTTCTAAACAAAAAAAACACATACTCCAGGAGGTTGTGAGAACAAATACATAATATTACCATCAATTATAAATCAAAACTATTAACTTGTAAATATCTATCTGCCACAGAGAAGACGAAACTAGCAATACTTTTATGTTCAGCTCACAACATTAAACTAAAAGACCGGGAAAGTTATGAGCAGTGAAATTACTATGTGGCATTTATAGGAAGCTTTAAAACGGCGCGAAGCAGAGGACACCATGACATGCACACCAATGAGCACTAAAGAGTGACTTTCAGCAGCTGCTAAGAGAAAATCGAACTAAAAGAAAGAAGCTTGGAGGAGAACACGTAAAAAGGAAATCACATCTCTTCACATCAAAATGTTTCATTCAAACAAGAGAAAGGAGAAATGAGAGGCTGATTATAGATTGCAGCGTTTCACTGCCTGATCACCGTATTCAGGAGACGTTCCTTCCTGAAACTAATTTGGTGGTTAGGAAATAGATTTTTGGCGCACCTACTTTCTACTTAAGTGCGTACGTGACATAATTGCGAAGTTCCTGAGGCGGGCAAAGACAAAAATCCTGGCATGTCTGTGAAAGCTGCGCTGTCGTCCACTTGTGACCTTTGTCCCTTACTGGACAAGTAGCTGTTGATCCACTAAGTGTGCCCCATGATATCAGTGGTAAGACCAGAGCAGAATCAGCCCCGGCAGTTCTTAAAAGCAGGTGCTGAGAATGGTCCCCATTTTTGCCCCCACCCTCGGGGCAGAAACCTCTGTTTTGTTGGACTCCTGTGTTCGCTGGACTGTCTGCTCTGATCCCGCTGTTTGAGGAGGTAATGTTCATTGCTGCAGGGAAGCGTGGCTCTTTTAACAGTGCAACACACTGTGCAGAACAGCAAGGCAATGTATAATATAACACGGAGTACATTACCGTGTTCACTACAAATGACATGAACTTTCATTGTCCTCCACTAGCGAAGGTTTCTGCCCTCCATCCACTTGTACACTTCTACAATCAAGGCGACGATGAAGCTTACATGCTGTTGTTGCACAAAAGGACACATGCCCTAGCTAGGGCACACCAAGGTCACGTTATGCTGGTTTTCTTTTGTTGTTCTGGCTGTTTATATAGCGCAAACTTGACCCAAGGGCACTGAAGCGCTTTACTTACATGAAAACCATTGGTTTTTACATGAGAACTGTTGTGCAGGAAGAAATGCTTCAGTGTGTAATCGAGGTATTGGAACATATATTTTGTTAAAAGCCAACGTTGTTAAAAAGAAGTTGTGCCAAAAAAAAGTCATGAGAGAAAGGCAAGGGTTTTACTTGGATATCCTGCTTTAAACACAGGAAAAAACAAAAGATGGCCTATGTAATCTAACCTTTGCAAATCCACCCTTTTATAACCAGCCCCTGGAGAGAGAAAAGACTTAAAAGGAAACAAACTATTTGATAAGGACAGCGCACGTTCAACCTCAGATATAGTCAATGGAAATACAAACCATTGACAAAGCCAACAGCCCTGGCTTGTTGTAAATGTAATGTTACTTATTGTAATATATATCTGGATGCAATGACAGAAGCACCAAAATACCAGGGTGGCACACTATGCAGAAGGACATATTTTAAGCTTACCTATTTTAAGTCACGCCCTTAATTACATCAGCCACGCCCCTTTGAGAGACCTGCCAGATTTTTCATCCCACTTAGAGCCCTGCACCTAAGGTGTAGTGCTACTTATATTCGAGAGGGGCTACTGTTGCCTCTCCATACAGGAAGACTGAAGGTGCTAGCCGATTGTGTGCGTGTGCCTGTTTCTGGTATATCATGCACAGGGCGAGAAGTGTCCAAAGGAGGACCCAACAAGTGTCTGCATAAGTTGGTGGTTCCTCTCCTGGATCATTCTTCACCCAGCGGACATATCGTGCATACTGCTGCCTACTTGCGTGGAAGGACCTTGGCTTAGCGGTCCTGTGCATGACTGAGGGGTTGAGGGAAACTAGCCTCCTTTTAGTCAACATTTACCCTGCCACAGTACCCAAGGTTCTGTTTGTGTTGTGTTGGACATTACCTGCCAATGGGAGAGAGTTTAGTTTTAGACAAGCCAATGCACATGACTTGATCAGTTGATGCTCTCTCCCCTGTACCTCCAGAAAGGTCAGGAAGAAAACCAAGCAAAAATTACACCTCCCAAGTTTTGAGTGGAGTCTAGAATTTAAATATAGCATAGGTTCTGGTGGTCTTTGGCCCCTTCACAGTACACACGAAATAGCATTAATCCTGGACCCATTTAGCAGTAGCTGTACTTTGCCTTAACTCATAAATAGATGCAGTGCACCACCCAAGGGGCATGTTTACATTACACCGTATAACTAAACAAAGAGAGAGAGGGGGAACTTCTTTGTCTCCACTCTTATTCCCCAGGAATATATGAAAAAACAACAAAAGAGGGAGGCCAGGATGTCAAGGGCTATAAACAGGGATCACTCATGTTTTTATAAAGGGTCCTCACTCACCAACCTAGTTGGTGACATGCTTCATCATAGGACCCCCACCAGAGAGGCCGAATGCCTCTCCAGTGTGCTTCAACGCCTGATTACAGCGGAGCAGGATTTATGAGTGTTGTGTGCAAGTGATGGTGCAGTGAGTGGTGTTAAAATAATCTTTACTACTCCTAAAAAAATGTTAATAGTAGGGTAGTAAGACTAGATTAAATAGTGTGTGATGGACGTTGTGACTGAATAAATTGATCAGCCATATCCAGAATTAAAACATTAGGTCGACATGTTTCAGCCTCTGTGTGCCAGTTGCGAGGCTTTCCTCAGGACCAGGGACCATGGCGGTATGCACTCTCTAAGGTGCACCCTAACCTATGGCCACGTAGAGAACCGGATTACTCACGGTTCGAAAAAATCACGCCTTCAGCTCTTCTGAATGCGTAATTAAGTGTTTCAACCTGGGTCCTGTACACGGGCACGACCTAGGCAACGCGGGCGGCTGACTTTGAAGCACGAGTGACTTCTTGTCACCGCCCCCTGCCAGGACCCATGCTGTAATACAACTTCATGTTGAAACACTTAATTACGCATTCAGAAGAGCTGAAGGCGTGATTTTTTCGAACCGGGAGTATGGCTGATCAATTTATTCAGTCACAACGTCCATCACACACTTTTTAATCTAGTCTTACTACCCTACTATTAAATTTTTTTAGGAGTAGTAAAGATTATTTTAACACCACTCACTGCACCATCACTTGCACACAACACTCATAAATCCTGCTCCGCTGTAATCAGGCATTGAAGCACACTGGAGAGGCATTCGGCCTCTCTGGTGGGGGTCCTATGATGAAGCATGTCACCAACTAGGTTGGTGAGTGAGGACCCTTTATAAAAACATTAGTGATCCCTATTTATAGCCCTTGACATCCTGGCCTCCCTCTTTTGTTGTTTTACATTACACCGTATCCTCCTTGTTGCTGTAACCCCGCTATGCCAGAGAAAGACCAAGGATTTGTAGAAACGCTGCTACTGCGACCTTCCCTGGAAGAAGGGGAAGCAATACTGATCATTGTGGGGAGGACCAATTTACTAACTATAAGAGTAAACAATAGGCCATGGCAGAAAATCAGTCATGATAGGAAGAGACCAGAGCAGGAGTCATGCATACCTTGGGGCACAATTAGCCAAAACCAACCCAAGACTCGTGTCATCATCCAAAGGGAGAAAAACTTGTTGAGATCATCCAAACGCTGAGAGTATGGTGAGCCTCTATAGCCCTTGGCCCATTCTGTACCTTTCTTAAGGTGTGGGAGCTCCTATCTGCTCCATTCCAGCACTAATAGGATACACAGATTTTTTTCTTCACTTAAGGTTTTAGAATAATATTTAGCCGTCTAAGGTTGAAAACACTGGAGCTTTGCTTACTTTCCGGAAATATCACATTTGTGAGAGACTGGCCATAAAATCCAGTTTCCCAATGCCAACAGTTGAAGCAATGCTGCCTCTAAAAATTCCTGACCATGACTGATCAGTCTTGAGCTAGAAGGCCTTGAAGTCTTAGTTCCCACCACTAACACAAAGAAATCTACTTTTGGTGTTAGACCAGCACCCGGATCAAATAGTCCTGGTCCGGTGGCTGGAACTTTGAGAACAGTTGGGAAAGCAACTTGTCTCCATTCTTTGATTTTTGTCTTGTCCCTCCTGGGCAACAGATCCCCACTGGGCCCAAGTAAGAAACCACTGAGACCTGAAGTAGTCATCTTTGGTCAGGGTAAGAAACGTCGCCCCACTGCTTTTTAGCAGTTTAAAAAAGGAAATATAAAATGATAACACAATGTTATTATCATTTTGTTTTTCCCTGCTGAGGTAGTTAGGCGGGGCGGAGCTGCTCTGCTCACAGAGCAGGGGGAGGAGTGGTGGGCACTCTGTAAGTGCGCATGGCGGTTTGGCCAGCCAAACAGTCATGCGCACCTAGCATGTTCTCCACCAGGCTGTATTGCACAGCCTGGCTGGAGAACATGCACAGGCTCCCAGTCCCTGTCTGAGTGCCGACCCACAGCGCTCAGACCAGTCACGACAGCAACGTCGTGATCGGCTTAGAGGGGGGGGGGGTGGGTCTGTGTGCTTCCTGCTTCCATTCAGACCAGACTCATCAGGAAGAGATGCGGAGAGACGACAGAGGAGAGACGCAGTGAAGAGGTAAGTGTATTTTTTTTTTCTTTCAACATCTCCGCTCACCACCCCCAATCCGTGCCAGCCGCCACTGCTAATTTGTAGTGCAACATATTTTTGTGTATGCAACATAATTGGGTTTGGTATCATATTTCAGCATCTGAATAGTCAAAGACCTTCTGGTTTTCTGTGTGGTTCCATTTTCCAACTTGTTATCTTTACCTACCTGTGTTATAGGTTATTTTCAAACTCTCTACCATCTCCTGCTACAAGTAATTGTTTTCCTTGAAGAGCCAGGAGTACAAAGGGTTTAATTTGGTTATTGAATTGGAGAGCAGGCAGTAGTGCCTGAAATCAGGTTTAAAATGGCAGAACTACTGGTAGTGTACTGTAACTACTGATACCACTGGAAACAGCGAAAGGCCTTACTAGGAATACTCGTGAAACACTTAGACACTGAAAATAATATCGAAAATCTATTGAAATCTTGAAAGTCCATTTACAATGGGGAGATTTCTGACTTTTCCAAACAGCTTTGTGATTTAGTCCCTGAAGCCATAATACAGCAGTTTAATAACTTGAGGTCCTGCTATAGAGAGTTGTTTGTAATATGTATATCAAAGATTCAATTCCCAGCAGTCAGCATTTTCCCCATAGTTAATAACCAAACTAATCTTAAATTGCATAATAGAACCTATTCAAAAATTTCTAAGAATATTATGTGTGCTAGATAACAATCAGATAAGTAAAGATAAAGCCTTATTTCTGGCACGGCGCAAGGCAGAAAGGTTGCAAGTTCTTCCTTGTGCTGCTGCTCCTTTTACAAAAACTGTGCTGTGCAGAAGAGCCTACTAAAATTCATAATAAAATAGTATAACTGGGATAGAACTTTCAATATTTAGGTCTTGCTATGTACTACCAACAAGCAATATTTTGCCTTTAAATTGTTTTGTCACAGCAGACTCGCTCCAAAAGAGAAGACTACAAACTGGATTATGAATGGTTGGGAGAGACAGATTCCTGTTATGCCTTTGCCACACAAAGCAGCATAACTATATAGTTCATATATCTTCGGAGGTTAGTATTAAGAAATTGACCATAGATCAGCAAGTCCAATGGACAATGACTCTTTCACTCTTGAAAACCAAAACTAAGTGTCTGCCTTTTATTTAGGTCCTGTATTTGATAATCTACTGTGATGTTCTATACAATAAATTGGAAGCTATCAATCAAGCCAAATCTTACAATTTTGAGGGTTGACTTTATTTTCATTTAGATTCCCCAATTGGAGTAATCAGATTCTAACCATTGTCTACATACACCTTGAACATCACAGAAGCAATTTTAAGGGGTAATTTCTTTTTGAAAGGGAGTTTGTGAGCAAGATGGGGGAGAGGATGTGGCCCAACGGCTAGGGCGGTCGACCTAAAATCTGGGGACCCGGGATGGAGTCTCCGCAACGATGCTCAACATCCTGTGATTCTGGGAAAATCACTTATTCTCCCCGTGCCTAACAAAAAAATGAATGTGTCCTTGGGTAACGCAACTGGAGCTCATGTAAAGTGCTCTGACACCCGATACCTTCGGGTCAAGTTCGCGCTATATAAAACTCCGAAAAAAGAAAAAAAAAAAAAGATGAAGGTTTTTACCTTCCATTTATTTCTAAATAAATGTCATCTCAGGCAACTTTAGGTATATCTGGAGAGCTGCCTACCAGCGATCACAACATTTAATATAAAATTTCCACAAAGAATGTGGTTGCATATGAATGTTACAGACCGAAATATAGCACGTTGAACAGAATTACCAAAATATGTACAGAAAGACAGCAAGTGGGTAGGGCATTTCTTTACTTGTTCTGTCTAAGAAGAGTCCAGCGCTTGGATAATTAAAGTAATTAAAAGCGACATATAGAGGGCAAATGACTGCGCCAAAATCAGCAAGAGTTTTTAAGAGCATTATCAATGATATATTAAGCATCTTTACATTTTCCTAACAAGATTAATGAGGTTTAGAAAAGAAAAAAGAAGACATTTCTAGATTAGTCACAACTCTCGATACAAGCTACCACAGAAGATAGCCTTCAGGCCCAATTTTGTACAATTTATTACACTTAGCTGCTCGGCTTGTTCTACTATTAAACCCTATTCTTGATATTGACAGCATTCCACTTCTTTTCACCTTAGAGTTTTAGGGAGCTTTAGTGAGCATCTGAAACAACGATAATATCTACTGCAGCCAGTGTATTAAATACCCATTACTATACCCAACACAGACCATCCGATTCTGGCAAAGATATTAGGAAATCGGAAGATAGCACAGGAGGACACAATAATACATAAAGGCCAAAATGTCATCATCCCTAACCATTAGTTGGCAAAGGATACATATTGCTTACTTGAAGCCACATTTGTCCACTATGTTCCAAAAATAAAATGGCACTAATGTCTCTTTTAGGTGCTAAAACTTTGTAAAAGTCATTCAGCTGTAGGAGTTGGGCTTTTCTTTTGTAATGCTGCACCTTATGCATTTTTTTTGTGGCTCAAGAGTTTGACTGCTCTACAATATGTAAATTCGAAAACATATGTAATTATAAATGCAATTGATGTCAGCTAAATAAAGGTGTCCTGCACATCCAACAAGGGTGCCTGAAGTTACCTTTACTAAATGCCTTTTTTTATAAAACCCCAAGTATACATATTTGTCACTCTAACAATTTCCATCCCCTAATTTCAAATGTGTTGTACATGAAACTTTGTTGACGAAATTTCCTTATTCTTAAGGTGAATAAAACGAGAATATGAGTCACTTGGATTGTATACAAGAGGATACAGGTATGGGTGGATATTAACATAAAGCTCTCAAAATAGAGGAGATTGTATTTAATTTTTCTGCTGAATCACTGCCACTACCACTATGGTCCAGGTATGTTTCACTTCTAAGCAAAACCGAAAAAACTATTCTCCAATTGTAGTCTATTCTGGATACAGTAGCTCTAATAAAGATGTCTGTGCTTCTTTTGCTTATTTTTTAATTTATAAACAAAACTTGTTTTTTTTCACTTTACATTTCTTTAACAAGTAGAAGTCATATTTTCTAGTTTTATTTCAGGAGGACACCATCCCCACTTACATGTAAAATGTCTGTCTCTTTCGCAGACAGAAGGTGGGGTGGTAGTTCTTACACTTCATATTTATCATTATGCATCAATAACCTTAAAGATCAGTCATATTCCAAATCATTGTCTCGATTCACTCACATTTTAATAACTCATTCACTGAATATACGACTATTCAAGATAAGATTTGGGATTTATCCAGTTTTCTAGTTTGCAGTGCATAAAGAAATTGGTATGTTGTTAGATCTTAGAGGATCTAGTGAAAAGACTTTTCATCTTATGTCATTTCTAGATAATTGCTATTCAGACAAAGGTTGCATTAACAAATTGTTCCACTCAGTTTTCCTTTCTGGATCGCCAGACCACACTACAGTGGAAATGGTATTAAAATGGAAATATTTGGTGGCTTTTTTATTCATGGTCATATCAAGCCATTCAAGTCTATCTGCAAGGGCCATGAACTGATAGCCAAAACATATCAATTCATTTATTGCAACTGCATAGTGTGCTTAGCAATTTGGTGGAATAAAGTATACAGAACTAAGAATAACTGTTCACAGAGATATTATCTGGCCATCAAAAAATGAATGATTTTGGCAGTGATATTGCTAGTTAAGTAAGATGGGGCAAGACTTGATCTTAACAATTCTATACAAGTAGAACGATGAGAGAAAATGCTCTGTCCACATGCAACTCTTCAATATTATAAAAATTTAACTTGAGCATTTCAGACGAATGTCCTAGATGCATAAATATTCTAAGCTTGTTCACAAGGGGGGTCTAGATTTCTTTCAAGTCAATAAAAGCCAATACTTAATAACGCTACTCCTCAAAAAAGCTAGGTTTGGCATCTTTTCTGATAATGAATGAGCAATGTTTACATCTGGCAAAAGACTAGTGTACACAGCTATGCTAGGACCTACTTGTTAATCACCTCCCAATGGCACTCGTCTCAGGGCCCTATTGGAATAAACAGGCTTATGCCTTAATAAACAATGCAAACTGAAATGTAAGTTAGTCTGGTATGAATGAGACAAAAATCTGGAATTGCAGAGAATCAGATGACAAGACTTAATTGGACTTGTTTAAGCATATGCACCTATGATAAATTCGGTGCTTGTGGCAAGTTAAACCTTTAGGTAACAATTTCAAATGCACTTTGCAGGGCTAGTTTTTATACTTATGTATTATCCTTTGTACAACAAATTGACATTTCTATGCATGATTATTTAAAAAATAATACAAATTAAAAAGAAGCTAAGAGGCATTTATATTCAGCCCTTAAAGAGAATAAAGGAAAACTGTTCTGATGTGTGGAGAATGCAGACTAAAACTGTTGTTACTTTAAGGAGATTAGGTTCTTTTGTACATGATGAACCCAATGACAATGTTGTGACAGATGACATTACTGAAAGAGGAATGTTTTGGAGAAATTGAGATGCAATGTTCTGGAAAGTTTAAACATAGGAACTGCAATTGTAAAAAATAATAATGCAGGTGTAACGGGAAAGCTTTGATGTTTGAAATACAATGTAATGTAATGTTATAAGACACCTAAAGCGCAGGTGCATCAAAGCTTCTTGGTGGTATTGAAATTAACTTCCCAGAGAAAGGGCATATATGCAAGCAATAGATATAAGATAATGACAAGACAGTTTTGAAAAGATTCATATTTATATATGCTCTTTCTGGAGCGTGGAGTGATGTGGGAAGTAAAGTTATTTACGGACAAACAAAACATCAATTATTCATAATAAACCTTAGATACAAGTGACAGAGTTATAATAGAGCTAAAGCAATACAGAGCCTGATTTTGAGGTTTTAGACTGGCGATATCAGTCACAAAAGTGATGATATCCTGCCCGCAGTATTACAAGTAGCCTAGGATATAATGCACTTCTAATACGGCGGATGGGATGTCTGTCATGGTTGTGGTGGAGTATCCCATTCGCCAAACTCTAAATGAGGCACATAATGTGGAGAAGTTAGTCTGTAAAATGTAATGTAAATAAGTACGTCTTCAAGCTTTTTCTGAAGGATAGAGTACTTGGATTAAGTGTAATGGTTTTTGGGATACAATTCCATATCCTGGGGCTAGGCAAAAGAATAGTTTGCTTAAAGCACTGCTTTTTGTTTTTTTGGCATTTCTAGTCGAAGACCTAATTTGCCACTCATGATTATTTCACCTCTTATGGTCTGAATTTCGTTCATTAAGTAGAATAGAATCCTTAGAGAAGACTCTTGAGATTGTTGCAAGCAAATTTATATTTAATTGATGTCTACAAAACGAGCCAACAGAGTTTTCATAGGACAGGGGTGGTCTGGCTATCTTAGAATCAATGGTCCTGATGTCCTGTTACATGCAGTATGGATTTTAGAGGTATAGCTGTGGTTATGGACAGCCAGCTAGCCATGCACTGCCTGTTTTTAGATAAATCAGCATTAAAGTTTGCACTGCTGTCCTGAATTCTGTGACTGCTATGGAGGGTTTGAGATTTCTCAGCAAGTGAATTGGCAAAAATACAGTTATAGTCAGGTTAGCAATATGTTCAGTGATACTAAAGTTTTGGTTGATGAAACCCAAGAAATTTGCTTAATGTGTGGAATGGAGAAATGGCAAGAATCCAAAGCATGTAGAGTCACCAATGGGAGGCAAACAGTCAGAGTACAGTTGTAAGAATTCAGTCATTTTTGTATTCAATCATAGGAGAATGAATACCTTTGAAGACATTTTAAGGACGTTTTTATGCTATTGTTATGTTAGATGGGTTGCATACTCCGGGGTATGACTGAGTATTGTCTATTAAGGTTTGTAAATGTTTCTGCCTTGTACCACTGAGACAAGAGGGTCCATGTAGAGACTGAACAGATTTGGTGATAGAATCGAGCATTATAACCCACCTAAATGCAGGGGATATATTGAAGATGTAAAGGAGACAATTGAGATCTTGAAGAGAGAACTGAGCCAGATCAAGAAATTTAAGCCCCCATGCCACCCAGTCCTTAAGGAGAGAATGTTTAGAAGGGAACTTTGATCAATGATGACAAATGCTGCAAATATCACACAGAACCAGTTAAAATAGGTCACCTTTATCCAGAATTTTAAGTGTAGCACCTAGAACTAGAATGTAACACTTGTGATGCAACTGTCATGAAAGCAAGACTGAAAGTTGTTCATTAGGTTGTTGTTGGAGCTGTTGACAAGAAGTGGTGTTGCTATGGCTTTCTCAATAATGGTGTCTAAAAAGGGAAAATTGAACGTTTATTGGTCTGAAGTTTTGAAGGCTTGCAGGATCAAAGTTAAATTTCTTGGCAAGAGGAGTGGTGGATGGTGATCGGACCAGATTTTAATAAAGTTAAAAAAATATATATCTTCTTCTAAGGAGGCACTGGCAATTTTGAGGACTAAAGAGTTTTTATCAAAGTTGCCAGGGTAGGATTGCTGATGTAGGATGGGGTGATGTTTGCAACAATTTGCAGAATGGATTGAGTCAAGTTGATGGAAGGGTGATCATTTAGTGATGGCACCTGTTAGGAAGTAGTTTTTGTGAATGGTTTTTAATCCGAAAAGCAAATTATGATCTTGTTGCCAATGACAGTTAAGCTGTGGATGTTTGTTTACATAATGGGTTTAGTACCATGCCTTATGGTTTGGAAGAGAGATCTAAATGGCTGAGGATTTTTTTATTTCATTCTTCAAAAACGTTTGCTTTATTGACTAGGATGATGTCATAATGAGATTTTCTTTGTGTTTTTTTTTTTAGAATTTGGAGTCCCTCAGGGGTTTAAGTTGTTTGCAATTATTTATCATTATTCATGTTGTTTTTTTGCTTGCATTAGGTTATTTTGTGTGAACATGAGCATAGAAATATCTCTGATGGATTTCTGTATATATTGTGAGATACAGTTAATGAAGTTCAGGGTTGAGTTGTAAAAGATGGTAAGAGGTTAATTTTGAATGTTTTCTGTAAGATGGGTCGATATGAGCAATTCTGAGTGTTTTTGGATGGATAGGTCTTTTATGCACCTTCTTCAGAATTTCCTAGGTTTGTCTTAACCCATTTTAAGTTATTCGAGTTGAGAGATGTGGAGGGTGCTACATGAGGACAAAAAATGTGATGTCTGCATGGTAAAATTTATGGAGGAGAACGATTATAATGTGTGTTGACTTTTATATGGGTTGCAAAAGTGGGATATTTATTGAGGTAATGATGGTTCCATACTTCCTTAGCTTTTTTGACAGGAGGTTTTTGTTCCAAAGGATTCTAAAATCAGCTAAGAACATTTTGGTGGAGCAATCGGTTTTCATTGGTGTGATAAGTGCGTCAAAAAGATGCAAGAAGGAGGAGTCCTAGCCAGTGGGTGGGAGGTAATGTGAGAGAATCAGATTTTGTGTGTTTAAAAGTGATTGTGATTCACAGAAGTTGAAAGGAAGAGAAGGTCTGGTGTCACAGTGAATTATAATGCACACCACCTGCATTTTTATTGTGATCTGTCCTTATGTAGGAAGGGGTAACATTCAAGTATTAGAATGCCAAATAACTGTGGTGATGTAGGTGAAAACCAGGTTTCAAAAATAAATGCACGTCTTGTGAACAAGAAGATAGGAGGTCTGCAATCTTGCATGCATGGGCTTGAGCTGATCTCATACTTTAAAAAGATGACTTTTGAGCAACGTTGTGGGACTATAATCTAATTTGATTAAATTATTTTGACCTAGGTACCACAACGTAAGCATTTCTTGGCTTGTGATCTGTGGATAGTCACAGTGGCCAAATACTACCGGTTGATGCAAGACAGAGAATTTTATGGATTTTCACCAGGTTGAAATGATTTTAGATAACTATTTGAAAAATATATTTGTCTCCGAGTGATAAGATATTGATGAACTGAATGCATAAGAACATGTGCTTCTCCTTCTGCTGTATAACCCTGGTCTTGCTTGACTGGTTTCCAAAGAAGCAAGGTTTTCCATCGAGCAGGTGCCCAAACTTGCATTAACTTCTTTTCAAGCCATAGTCCTATTCACAAAGGTTTTTGAACACCTTAAGGCACAAAAAGACAAATTGGTAAGCAAAAATGTCTAATGCCAGTTCATATAACTGAGTGTGGTAAACATGCACACCTGTGGATGGAATTTAGCACTGGGGAAAATGTGCAGCTACAGTGGATTTCTGAGATGTAGGTTATGGGGTACAGTTGTGTGCATGTGTGTTCCAACAGGACTAGCAGGGCAGGCACCACTGGAAATGTGGTGAGCATCCACAGTCATTATTTCCTTGAATTCACACACATTTCCAACAGTTTTTCAACCCCTGTTAAACATGTAACTTTGACCATAAAAAGGATTAGGGTACATGGGCAAATGTGGTGAAAACACTACTAAAACCCTCTCCATTTTCTGGAATGTAGCAAAAGGCTTTTCTATATATGGCAAAAAGAACAGAAGATGGACAGAATGCTGAACAAATAAAACATTCACCCCCCGTCACAGATCTGGGTTTAATCCTCAATTCTTTTGCTCACCACCCCAGGTTGGACCCAGTCATATGCAAATCCGTCTTGACCCTGCTCCCCATGGGAACAGTCGAGCCCAAACTACCAAGCCAGGTCCTCCCTGAACCGAAAACAAACATCCTGGGACGGGATTCGGGCTATCACCCCTAGTCAACCAGGCTAGCTTGAATCCAGTGGCACAGTGAGAACGAGACCCATGTCTGGGCATACCCCTCCCACTTAGGGCGACAAAAGCAAAAAGAAAAGTAGATGGACAGAATGCTGAACAAATCAAACATTCACCCCCCAGTCACAGATCGATCTGGGTTTAATCCATTGTATTTTGCTCACCACGCCCCCTAGTTTGGATCCAGCCATAAGCAAATCAGTCTTGACCCTGCTCCATACAAACAATGGATTTAACCCAGATGTGAGACTGGGGGTGAATGTTTGATTTGTTCAGCATTCCATCCATCCTTTCTTTGCGCAGTAATTTTTGCCCTAAGTGGGATGGGTATGCCAAGACATGGGTCTCATGTTCGCTGCGCCACCGAACTCAAGCTAGCCTGGCTGATATAGGGTGATACCCCAAAACTGGTCCCAGGATGCTTCTTTCTGGTCCAGGTAGGACCTGGTCTGGCAGTTCGGGCTGGACTTATCCCATGGGGAGTTGGGTCAAGACTGATTTGCATATGGTTGGGTCTAAACTGGTTTGGCGTGGTGAGCAAAAAACAATGGATTTAACCTAGATCTGAGACTGTGAGTGAATGTTTGCTTTGTTCAGCCTTCCGTCCATCATTTGTTTGTGCAGTAATTTTCTATATATGGCAACATATTTTACTTGTTGAAAATAAAAAAATATTTAAATGTGCAAAACAAGTTTCTGCTACCCTTTTTATTGCAGGTTGTCTGCGCTTCGGACAATACCCAAGAATAAGTATGGAACAGTAAGAATGCTCATGATATGTAGTGTAGATTTCAATGCACACTACTACAGACTTGTGGGAATCTCCTGAAATGCATACATCTAGGGGAATTGTTGGTGCAGGTCACCAATTCCCATACTTAAGCAATTTTTGTAAATTGGGCTCGCAAACTCTGGGTTAGGTTTCTCTCACATTTGGCTATTTCTTTGCTTGTATACAATGAAAGGAATGCACCCCCAATCCTAAATCGGAGAAGGTGTGGAACAATAATCTGTATTCCAAAGCAGAATATTAATTCCTACAACCTTTAAATGAACAGTTCACTCCATTTGCTTCAAATCTGCTGTGCATACATGTGATGACATGAATGAATCACAAGCTGTGTGGTTAAAGGTTTATCATACAAGACTTGCTTTTTCACAGAGACCTGTCAATACAATAATATAGGGTTCAAAAAGGTAACATGAAGGCAGTGAGAATACTAGATAGTGCATTATACAGAATAAGTACGACCCGAGTGGATTAAAAACTAATTTTAGGAGGTGCGCACTGGGAGTGTGCAAATTCAAGAATTTCATTCAAAACTTTGCCACATTTACAAATGTGGCAACATTTTTTATACAGATCATATGGGAATATGTGCGGCAAAAGTAGGCTTTTGCCAAGACTAAATTAGAAAAACAGCATTTTTAGGGAGAAAAATGTTCTTGAACAAAACATTTTGAAGGAATAGTTTTCGGCGAAAAACTTCTTCCTGCAGACATGTCCACTGGCTAGAAATGTTTTGCAAAATGGACACCTTAAGCAAACTGCATAAAGTGCAAATATTGTCTATTTCATGAACCCTTGAGAGCGAATTTACATTTACATCCACTCCTATTACAAATGTCCAAGTTGCATGAAACCATCAAACAGAGTACTTCAGAACCATGTTTGAGGCACCATTGCCGCAACAAGAGTATCGCCTGTTCTGTATGTTAGTGAAGTGTTATTGAGACTTTTTTTAAACACCATAAATTCACTTTTTCATGGAATATTTAGTGAACTTCAGAATATACTTAACAGACTAAGGTATATTTTTTGCTGCACGTGTTTTATGTGTGATGTATGTTACGACATTAAATTAGACAACATACATTTTGATCATCACTTACCCATCGGAGACTTCTTTTATTATCGACGACAATGGTTTTTTCTATAAGAGAAAAGAAAATATGATGAGGGAACATCGTGTTTCTTTTCAAAGGCTAAGAGCATTTTCTGAATGAAATCATAAGAAATCATCGACAGACTTCTAGATATGTAAATTGGTTAGAGGACAAGAGGAGTAAAAATAGCTAATTGAGCCCAGGGATATGGGAAATAAACCATTCTCTGAAGCTTCGGTCAGCAAACATTCAGCCATCCAGAGATTTGTGATAATCAATCGGAGCACAATTCAGTATTATGTATGGCAGGCAGTACAGATATCGGAAATATTTACATTTGAAATACAGTGGTTTCTAAATGATAAAACCTGGAACACTCGAACACGTTGAGCAAACCCAAACGGGTACATTGGAGATGTAAGTAACCCAGGTAAACCGGTATTTAGAAAAAATCAACCACTGGATATTTCTTCTCATGCCTCATTATTCAACATGTCTAACTTGCCCACTTCCAGGCTAGATAGCATATTTTCTTGAATACCACGGCGCCTCCAAATTCAGCACTACCCTAGGGACCACAGTGGATTGTGGTATCAACAACTATTTACCCTAATGTAGACAGATAGAGGCTTTTTCTGGGGGGTTATTAAAAATAACTCGAAAGAGTTAATCAGGATTTGCAAAGTGTAACTTTCAATGATGAGTCTCTTGATGCGGCAATTGACGTGTATTCTGCATTTCCTGCCCTCTCTCTCTCTCGGACACTAGTATCCCAGGGATGGGTCCCTGGGATACTGCATTCATCAGGCCCCACGAAATGGGGTTCTGGGCTGGTGTATGGCTCAGGGATAATATATACATAATATATTAATTGGTCCCAGCGGATGGGACCCTTGGGGTCTCCACAAGGCTTGGGGGGGTGGGGTCCACACACCCCACTCCCCATAACAAATACCACTGTGCTGACCCCCCTGACTCCGGCCCACCCCTGGTGGGGGGGGGGGTTATATTTTAAAAGGGCCGGAGCCTGTGTTTTTCTTTTCTTAAACTGGGCTGCGGACCCATAAAAAAAAATGGAGACCCCCCCCTCTCCACCAGGCCTAAGGAGCATGGTGTCCCTACCCTGCCCCCTTTATGCATTTTAAAATCTTTTTACAGTACAGGGGATTGAGTCCCCGAGTCCTACAATGGCCGCCGGCACATCTTTGTTGTTGAGATGGCAGACAATAAGATCTCTTTTGATCTGTTTGATTCGCGGATCCTCTGCTGCATTATATATACATCAATTTTTTACCTTAATTTCTCAAAAACTACTAAACAGATCTATACCAAATCACAAAAAACATGTTTTCTGGCTAAAGGTCTAGCTTTCTGACAAATTTGGTGTAATTTCTTTCAGCTGTTTTGGCTGCAGATGTGTCTAATTTTCCTATGGAACATTCCATGTAGTAATCTCGTTTTGGGACCACCCCCCCCCCCCCGTTCTCAGCCCCCAGCTTGAAAGATCAGCCCAAAACTTTCAAGGGAAGAGCTGAGATGGATGAACTTTTTTGGAAACTTGCACGAAGATTCGTTAAATGATGCCAAAGTTATTAATAAAACCAAAAATGCTTTTCGTATGGAAAAGTGGTCCTAACTCTAAGCACCCAGTGGTAATCATCACAGGGTAATATACATATATATTTATATTTGGTGGGGAGCAGCTCCTTTATGGAGTACTCTACAACACCAGCAATACTCTAAAACTGTTCACCTCAAATGTCCGATTTTCCAACAGAGTTTTTTAAGCATAGGAATATCATAGTGCCATCCACACCGAGCTAGAAAAGCTACAAAGTATTTTGCTATTTTTTACATCAGTCTTTAAGCATAGAATTAACTAATGCCATTCACGGCAGAATACTATATACATTACATATACATACATATATATATATATACATATATATATATATATATATATATATATATATATATATATATATATATATATATATATATATATATATATACACACACATGTATATATTTTTTTTTAACACTATTTTTATTCTATGCACCCACATGTGTCCACACAGTAACTCTATGCTGTACATGACTATGGTGTTATCAGTGATGTCATCAATTATGCAATTTCAGATATTATCAGTGATGTCATCAGTGAAGTCATTTGAAATGCCATGAGTGATGTAATAAGTGAGATCATAAGCAGTGCATGGTGGGAGGCATATGTTATAGCTAGATGAGTGTTTTTTGATTTCAGTGAATTTCTGGGTATATTTTTATCATATTGAAACTTGAGCATAAAACCAGACCAGCTTGGGCAACCTGTGTCCGATGTCCTCGCTGTATGGCATTTGGCCATGTGTAGTGAAATTTAGCCACAGGTCCTGACCTCTGGCCCTTACAGCCCATTGCTGCTCACTGCTTCGAGCAAGGCCCTGCACCTATCCCCGCAGTCAGTGCCCAACATGCCCCCCGGCACCCAACCTTTGCACTGTGCAGATTATGCATCAGATGATGGACTATGTGGCACATGTAACAAATCCATAATTCTGTGGAACACTACTGCTGCAAAATCACAGAATTCCAAGGGAACTGCATAAGGCTGGAAGTATGCCTGGCATTCAGTGAAAATCCATCTGATTGGGTTTACACAAAGAACTAGGACAGCGACTTTTTAATAAAATTAAAGCGGACCTGATTTTTAAAATAAGCTTGGGGGTACCAGGGTAACACTACCAAATGCTATGGATTCTTGATGCCATAACACAAACATGGAGCCATTTTTGAAAAACCAAATATAAAAAATTAAGAAATTAAGATGAAGAACCCTGTCATACTTAAATGGTGTGGTAGAAAGAGTGAAAGAATTTTTTTTATTTGGAAATAGCAATGAATAATAAACTCGTAGGAAGACAGGGGAGTACATCTGAAAATAAAGACTGCCATAAAGGCCTAGGTAGAATAAAAACCACAGTCAACCATGCAAAAATTCCTCCGTTAAATTAATTGCTCAATATAGAATGTGCAAGAGAGGTAAGTCAACAGAAGACATGCAAGAGTGGAAAAGTAGAAGCTAAATATAGGAAAGTAGGATCTGCTTTCATGGTTACCCCCACTTTTTGCTGGTGTTATTCTGTTTTCCGACTAGTCTGACTGGGATCCTGCTAATCAGGACCCCAGTCACTGTGCTTCCTCCCTAAATTTGAGAGTGGTAAGTACTTTGGTACCTTCCCAATTGGCTACTGGTGTACCCAGGTAAGTCCCTAGTATATGGTACTAAGGTACCCAGGGCACAGGTACACCAGGGGTCTTCCATGGGCTGCAGCATGTATTATGCCACTCATGAGAGGCCATTTAAACTGTGACTACAGGCCTGCCATTGCAGCCTGTGTACATTGGTGCTAGCACCACTTACAACAGATATAACATTCCTTATATCTGAGGTCACTGCACTTCAAACATATAAGTCACCCCTATGGCAGGCTCTTCAGTCCTGAGGGTAGGGTGCTTGGTTACAAGTGTGAGGGTGTCCCTGCATGAGCAGGGCCCCTCTACAAACCCAAGAGTTGATTCTCCAGGCTTTGAAAGTGCAGTCAGCCATTTAATACATATAGTGGACATCAAGTCAAATACGAGATGTCCAACGACAAATTGGCTGCACCAAAACCAGTCATGTTTAGTACCAAACATGTTTCAATCCTATCCAGACACCGATTCCAGTGTTGGATGTAGGAACCCATGTACTGGGGGGCTCCCCTAGGATACCCCCCCGGTATTCCCGGTACCATCCTTTTTGGGTTTAACAGCAAGCTAGTGCTGCTGCCGACCACAGACACGATTATGCCCTCCTGCTTAGCTGAGCTCGAGCAGGGGAAGGTAGAATAATAGGTTTTCTGTCACAGGGAGGTGTGACCACCTCCCAGACAGGACTTGGTGTATTGGGCTTGGGCGCTTGCCAGCGCAACCAGACTGCTTTGAAGGGCACATTTGGTGCCCTCCTTGCATTCTCCAGTTTGAGCCAGTTCAGGGAGCCGTTGGCTCCCGCTCTGGTGCGAAACTGGACAAAGGGCATGGGAGTATCCTCCCCTCTGTCCAGCCCCTCCTCTGGGAGGGAACCTTGAATCGTCCCAACCCTTTCCCTAAGGTACTTACGGGCTTACCTGTGGGTGGCTCTTCAGATTCATCGTGGGACAAGATTCAAATCCGAAACCACTTCAACTTCAACCTTCTGGGCACCTTGGACTTCGTTGGACTTCGCCTGGAACCAAGACTGCATCAAGGAAGACTCCTGCTGCTCCTGGTCTTGTCGTCCTGCCAGTCTTCTACGTTGTCTGTGCCTGTGCTTTATCCAGGTTCTTCTCCAGGCCCGTGGGCACTCGAAGTAATCTCCCTTGGAGTGAAGGAGTCACTCCCATGCATCTGAAGGCACCGCAACGAAGCTGACCAGTCTGCTGCTCCTGATGTCCTATGGACTCCGAAAGGCTCAGCAACACAGGTGGTGGTTCTGCAACTCCCTCGAGGCCCGCACTGTCTTCTCAGCAAGTTTGAGGCCAGTATCCCTCGTCGGAACCGTTGGAACTGAGCCCTTGTGCACTGCGTCGACTTGCTGTTGCCAAAGCTTGTTGACTCTGTCCTCCAGAGATCTTCGGCCTACAAGAAGCTCCAGCCTCCAGCATCTCTTCCTGCCAAGATGGGCATCCTCACCGCATCCTCTGCACCCAAGGCCTGCATCTTTGGCGAGCTACTCGAGGTCCTCTTGTGACTCCTGTGCAATTGGCCTGTGAGTCCTCTTGAGGGTCTTCTTCGGCTTCAGTGGGCTCCCCAGCTTGCTCGGGGCCTGCTCTGACTCTCCTGCACATGATGAGTCCTTCGACCTTATGCTGGTCCCAATGTTGCACCTTTTTCGTCTACCACGTCCGTTGCTGCTGCCAAGGCTTGTTGGTGCTTCCGCCAGACACCGCCCCCATGGTTCTTGACTACCGACGTGGGACAGCTCGTGAACTGCTCCTGGTCTTCCACAGCGTCGCCTGGTCCTCACAGCTGCAGCGACAATGTCACTGTCATCACTCCTGCATTTTCCGTCATTGGTGGTCATTGGTCTTCCGTGCCTCCTGGCCACTCCAGAGTGGCATAGACTCTGTCCCCCCTGCTAGCAGGTACTCCTCTTCAAGAATCCACCCTTGGATTCCACCGGTTTCTTGCACAATCTTCGCCAGCAGCATCTTTACTGAAGTCCTCCACCGCCGGTTTTTGACATCACTTCGCACCTATGCACCCGGCTTCCCTGCTGTAGGTATCCTGGTTCCTGTGGTATCCACGGGTGGGGTGACTCTCCAACCTTCCATCTTCCACAGGGTTTCTTCAGGGTCCACTGAGAAGGGTCCTTCCTCTTAAAAACTGCAACAGCGACGTTCCTATTGACTTACTTGGATTGAGTACGCAGCTGTGTTTCCACTCTCCACACAGCCTCCGTTGGGTTCCTGGGTACTTACCTCAGGTGGTTCCTTGTGTCCCCAGCTCTTCTGAGTCTTCTGGTCAAAGTCTTGACTTCGGTCGCAGTTCGCATTCCACCTTTTTAGTATATGGTTTGGTCTCCCCCTGGAGACCACTGTGTATTTGTGCTCACTTACAAGTTTCCATTTGAAATATTGTGTGTATTGTGTTGATATCTCCGGGTAGGAGATATACCAATGTGTTAGTGAGAGTGTATAATAAATATAACTATTTTTAGAACTACAATGTGTGGTTCTTTTTCATTTAGCCTACACTACATGGTTAGTTGTGGTAAAACAAGCTGCTGAACACTCCTTCTGGACTGAGCCTGAAGGCTGCTCTCCACAGCTACCACTTAGAGAGCTTTCTATGGTTGTGTAAGACCACTAAAATCATCATAAGTGTTGTCTGGATTAGTGCAAGTGCTTCACTTAAATAAGTGTGCACCATATACTAAGCCAGCCTCCTACACTGAAGGAGGAGGAAAAAGACTGCAAATGAGTACTAACCCTTATTTGTAATTTTTTATAGGGCTGCAAGCACCTCAGACTTAGATTTCCACGGGTGCCAAAAAAGAGTGGGATACATTCAAACAAAGTACAAAACAGCGTCAAATATTGATACTTTAGCACTAGCTCATTTTCTATCAATGTGAGGGAAAAAAGCAAAGAAAAATACATTCATGAAAAAATAAACGGTTATAACGGTCACCTCAGTAATCGATTTACCCAAGGGTAAATTGTAGAATAAAACACTGAGGTAGGAAGAACCATTGAATGTACATTTAGCAAGGGCAAGCAGTATAACATGCACATGAATGTTAGCAAACAAATAAGCAGATCTTAAATTATATCTCTTCAGCTGTCAGTGAGAATTAGGGCTGGAGTATATGATTTACTAGCAAAAACAAAGGAGAGGAATTTTAGTGAAGGAGGGCTTACCAATCACGAACTCTGAATTTGGCACTTTGCAGGCCTGCAAGAGATTATCTGAAAGGTATCTTGGGGAGAAGGGGCTGGAAGGCCTCCAAGATGGCCATGTTTTTTGGTACCATCAGACCAGGTTTCTGATTTCCGGCCATCCTGTCCTCCCAGAAGCAGTAAGTCTCCATTGAGCTGAAAGTCCAGGAATAACTGGATCACCAAACGGAGGCAATAACGGCATATGCCAACTGTGGCAACAGCAATTTGTGGGGGGATTGAGGGGAGAGATCGAGAGACATTAATCCCCTCAGCCAAACTTCTGTGGCGCATTGGCACTACTACAACTGAGGCCAGCAATGGCGCTCCTCTGAGGCAGGTTCCCAGGTAAGGTAGCGAATAGCTGGAATCCTCCCTGCAAGATTCTACCAAGGAAATGACGGCACTCCCCCTCTCCTTATGGACATCATGTAACATAACCAGAGTTGTGTGGAGAGCCGGCAGTGACCGGAGGGGACGGCTGGTTAGACAGCAAGCTACAGAAAGGAAGAATTTCCACACAAGTTGGCTTCTGGGCCCCACACACAATCCGAGCATCAGACATGGCCAGTAAGACACACAGAGATGTCGTCACAACTCATTGGTCAAGTAGTTAGAGGAGTTCACGGTATTGCCGAGGCCACAGGTGCTGAAGAAGTGCATGGAAACTCTTTGGCATCTTTTTCATCCCTAAAGGATACTGATCGAGCATCTTCCAACCACTAATTTGGTGGGCAAGAGAAGAGGCAGGAAGGATTTCTACATCGCTCTTACGCCATTATCAAAAACAGCTAAGGAGGCTTCACCTTCCCAACGGGTTGATGGTGTGACAATGACACAAGGTGAGAGGGCTCTACTACACTCAATAAATGCAATAAACACCAGCACTAGCTGTATTACAGAAGGGGCGCACAAGCATCTGCACCGCCTTCTGTAGTACCAAAGTGCCCAGGGGGGTGCACCAAGCAGTCGAGCATGCCCATTACGCCCCCGGGGCACTATTTGTAAGTTTTTTTTAAAGTAAACATCAAACAATTAGATTTGTTATCGATGGACTCCTTGCTGAGCCAGTGCAAAACAGACATTGCAAATGTCTTCTGCAGTAACATCCAGGCCAATGAAGTAGCAAAACAGAGACTTGACACTCAAACAAATATTATTTATTTTAACTTATTTTTATTTTTGGAAGTTTTATTAAACCGCAAACCAGGCCAGAGGGGTTTCAGGTTGCCTCGTATTTTTAACAGTTACAATGCGGTACATACATATGATACATAGGGAAACAGTCCCACAGTTATGAGAAGACACTACCCCTGCTTCAGATAGCCCAAGGAAATTGATATAGAAAAAGAGCACAAGCATTGGCTTGTGCTCTGACCCCAAGACCACCCTCCGAGGCACCCTCATCTACAGACCCCCGGGACCACGCACACTATTCAGCGAAGACATCGCAGACTTCATCAGCCCGCACGCCATGCCCTCCGCCGACTACATCCTCCTAGGGGACCTCAACTTCCACCTGGAGAACAACAACGACAGAAACACCACCGCCCTGCTGGACAACCTCGCCAACCTCGGACTCAAGCAACTGGTGAACACGCCCACCCACTACGCCGGCCACACGCTTGACCCCGTCTTCTCTTCCAGCAAGCACATCTCCTTCAGCCACGCCACCGGACTCCACTGGACCGACCACAGCTGCGTCCACTTCAGCTTCAGAAAGACTGCGACCCACCACCACCCGCAACAGGCTCCCCGCCGGAGCTGGAGCAAGATCACCGCCGAGCAGCTCACCGCCTCCCTCAGCCAGAACACACCCACCAACACAACGGACCCAAACGAAGCAGCCAGCAACCTCGCCAAGTGGCTGACCGCCTGCGCCGACGACCTCGCACCACTAAAAACCCTCCCAGCAGACCCGGAAGCAAGAAAACCCCTTGGTTCACCAACGAACTCAAGGAATCCAAGAAGAACTGCCGCACTCTCGAGAAAGCCTGGCGACTCGACCAGACCACAGACAACAGGACCGCCCTCAAGCACGCCACCCGCAAACACCACCAGATGATCCGTGCCACCAAGAAGTCGGCACTCAAAGAACGACTGGACAACAACGCCCACGACAGCAAGGAACTTTTCAGCATCGTCAAAGAGTTCTCCAACCCCAGCGCCGGAAACAACGACATCACCCCCTCGCAAGACCTCTGCAACTCACTCGCCGCGTTCTTCCACCGCAAGATCACCGACATACATAACAGCTTCGACGCACAGACCACGCACCCTACCGCCGAACCAACGCCCGCCACCACCACCCTCTGCAACTGGACCCCGATCAGCACCGAAGACACCACCCGCACGATGAACTCCATCCACTCCGGATCACCAACCGACCCCTGCCCACACCACGTCTTCAACAAAGCCGACGCCACCATCGCACCCCATCTCCGGGACATCATCAACTCCTCCTTCCACACCGCCACCTTCCCGGAGAGCTGGAAGCACGCCGAGCTTACCGCCCTCCTGAAGAAACCAACGGCGGACCCCACCGACCTCAAGAACTACCGTCCCATCTCGCTCCTTCCGTTTCCGGCCAAAGTCATCGAGAAGACCGTCAACAGACAGCTTGCCGCCTTCCTCGAGACGAATGGATCCCTCGACCCCTCGCAGTCCGGGTTTCGGGCCAACCACAGCACCGAGACCGCCCTTATCGCAGCCACCGACGACATCAGAACCCTAACCGACAACGGGGAAACAGCAGCCCTCATCCTCTTGGACCTCTCCGCGGCGTTCGACACCGTCTGCCACCGCACCCTAGTGAAGCGCCTCAGCAACATCGGAATCCGAGAGAAAGCACTGGAATGGATCATCTCGTTCCTCGCCGGAAGAACCCAGAGAGTCCGCCTCCCCCGTTCAGATCCGAGGCCACCGAAGTCATCTGCGGCGTTCCACAAGGATCTTCACTCAGTCCAACCCTCTTCAACGTCTACATGAGCCCCCTCGCAGCCATCGCACGCCAACACAACCTCAACATCATCTCCTACGCCGACGACACCCAGCTGATCCTCTCCCTCACCAACGACCCCACCACCGCCAGAGCCAACCTACACGACGGGATGAGAGACGTCGCCGACTGGATGAGGAACAGCCGCCTTAAACTGAACTCAGACAAGACGGAAGTCCTCATCCTGGGCTCATCACCCTCCGCCTGGGACGACTCTTGGTGGCCCCCGGCCCTGGGCACCGCGCCCAAGCCAACGGACCACGCACGCAACCTGGGCTTCATCCTGGACTCCTCCCTGTCGATGACCAGACAAGTCAACGCCGTCTCATCTTCGTGCTTCAACACCCTGCGCATGCTCCGCAAGATCTTCAGATGGATCCCCACTGAAACCAGGAAGACCGTCACCCAGGCACTCGTCACCAGCCGACTGGACTATGGGAACACCCTCTACGCCGGAACCACAGCCAAACTTCAAAAGACTCCAGCGCATCCAGAACGCCTCCGCACGACTCATCCTGGACATCCCCCGGCACAGCCACATCACCGGACACCTGAAAGACCTGCACTGGCTCCCCGTCAGCAAGAGAATCACGTTCAGACTCCTCACCCACGCACACAAGGCCCTCCACGACCTGGGCCCCAAGTACCTCAACGACCGCATGACCTTCTACACGCCCACCCGCCAGCTACGATCAACCAGCCACGCCCTCGCCACCGTACCACGCATCCGCAGAGCCACCGCCGGAGGAAGATCCTTCTCCTACCTGGCAGCCAAGACCTGGAACTCCCTCCCCACTCACCTTCGGCGAACCCAGGACCATCTCTCCTTCAGGAAGCAGCTCAAGACCTGGCTGTTCGAGCAGTAACTTACCCCCTCCCCCAGCGCCTTGAGACCCTCCCGGGTGAGTAGCGCGCTCTATAAATGCCGTGATTGATTGATTGATTGATTGCCTTTGGGGCCTTATAAGTGTTTAGCCAGAGCTATTGACTTTGCCAATGTCTTCAAGCTGTGCTGTAGAGAAGTGTGGCTGCTGTGCGGCATGCTGAAAAGTTATAATAAAAAAGTGTCAGAAGCATTTTTGTTACTTTATATATGACCAAGAAGGCATTATGTAAAACTGAACGACCATATTAAAATAAGTATTTACAATAAAAAATTCTCAGTTTTCTTTTGTTCTTGCAATGCTGGCAACTTGTTTCTGCCTACCTATTGCAATGGTTGTTTGTTAAAGCTTTTTTTTTGAGGGGGCATAAACAATCGGAGGGTGAAGGTTGGGAACTAGGACCTGTATTATAACACTAGCAGCGGCCAGACGCTAGGGGAGAATCAACAGATGCCAGATTCCGAGAGCAGGCTGAGGTGGTGCTGAGTGATGCTGAGGTGGTAGTGGTGGTGGTGGTGACTGTTGCGGAGACGATGCTGAGGTGATGCTGAATGATACTCAGGTGGTGCTGAGTGATATTGTCTTGGCGCTGAGTGATGCTGTGGCGGCGCGGAGTGATGCTGTGGCGGCGCGGAGTGATGCTGTGGCGGCGCGGAGTGATGCTGTGGCGGCGCGGAGTGATGCTGTGGCGGCGCGGAGTGATGCTGTGGCGGCGCGGAGTGACGCTGTGGCGGCGCGGAGTGACGCTGTTGCGGCGCGGAGTGACGCTGTGGCGGCGCGGAGTGACGCTGTGGCGGCGCGGAGTGACGCTGTGGCGGCGCGGAGTGACGCTGTGGCGGCGCGGAGTGACGCTGTGGCGGCGCGGAGTGACGCTGTGGCGGCGCGGAGTGACGCTGTGGCGGCGCGGAGTGACGCTGTGGCGGCGCGGAGTGATGCTGTGGCGGCGCGGAGTGATGCTGTGGCGGCGCGGAGTGACGCTGTGGCGGCGCGGAGTGACGCTGTGGCGGCGCGGAGCGATGCTGTTGCGGCGCGGAGCGATGCTGTGGCGACGCGGAGCGATGCTGTGGCGGCACGGAGCGATGCTGTGGTGGCCCTGAGCGATGCTGTGGTGGCCCTGAGCGATGCTGTGGCGGCAGTGAGCGATGCTGTGGCGGTGCTGAGCGATGCAGTGGCGGTGCTGAGCGATGCAGTGGCGGTGCTGAGCGATGCAGTGGCGGTGCTGAGCGATGCAGTGGCGGTGCTGAGCGATGCAGTGGCGGTGCTGAGCGATGCAGTGGCGGCGCTGAGCGATGCAGTGGCGGCGCTGAGCGATGCTGTGGTGGCGCTGAGCGATGCTGTGGTGGCGCTGAGCGATGCTGTGGTGGCGCTGAGCGATGCTGTGGTGGCGCTGAGCGATGCTGTGGTGGCGCTGAGCGATGCTGTGGTGGCGCTGAGCGATGCTGTGGTGGCCCTGAGCGATGCTGTGGTGGCCCTGAGCGATGCTGTGGTGGCCCTGAGCGATGCTGTGGTGGCGGTGAGCGATGCTATGGCGGTGCTGAGCGATGCAGTGGCGGTGCTGAGCGATGCAGTGGCGGCGCGGAGCGATGCTGTGGCGGCGCGGAGCGATGCTGTGGCGGCGCGGAGCGATGCTGTGGCGGCGCGGAGCGATGCTGTGGCGGCGCGGAGCGATGCTGTGGCGACGCGGAGCGATGCTGTGGCGGCACGGAGCGATGCTGTGGTGGCCCTGAGCGATGCTGTGGTGGCCCTGAGCGATGCTGTGGCGGCGGTGAGCGATGCTGTGGCGGTGCTGAGCGATGCAGTGGCGGTGCTGAGCGATGCAGTGGCGGTGCTGAGCGATGCAGTGGCGGTGCTGAGCGATGCAGTGGCGGTGCTGAGCGATGCAGTGGCGGCGCTGAGCGATGCAGTGGCGGCACTGAGCGATGCTGTGGTGACGCTGAGCGATGCTGTGGTAACGCTGAGCGATGCTGTGGTGGCGCTGAGCGATGCTGTGGTGGCGCTGAGCGATGCTGTGGTGGCGCTGAGCGATGCTGTGGTGGCGCTGAGCGATGCTGTGGTGGCCCTGAGCGATGCTGTGGTGGCCCTGAGCGATGCTGTGGTGGCCCTGAGCGATGCTGTGGTGGCGGTGAGCGATGCTATGGCGGTGCTGAGCGATGCAGTGGCGGTGCTGAGCGATGCAGTGGCGGCGCGGAGCGATGCTGTGGCGGCGCGGAGCGATGCTGTGGCGGCGCGGAACGATGCTGTGGCGTCGCGGAGCGATGCTGTGGTGGCCCTGAGCGATGCTGTGGTGGCGGTGAGCGATGCTGTGGCGGCGGTGAGCGATGCAGTGGCGGTGCTGAGCGATGCAGTGGCGGTGCTGAGCGATGCAGTGGCGGCACTGAGCGATGCTGTGGTGACACTGAGCGATGCTGTGGTGGCGCTGAGCGAGTGAGCGATGCTGTTGTGGCGCTGAGCGATGCTGTGGTGGCGCTGAGCGATGCTGTGGTGGCACTGAGCGATGCTGTGGTGGCGCTGAGCGATGTTGTGGTGGCGCTGAGTGATGCTGTTGTGGCGTTAAGTGATGCTGTGGTGGTGCTGAGCGATGCTGTGGTGACGCTGAGCGATGCTGTGGTGGCGCTGAGCGATGCTGTGGTGGCGCTGAGCGATGCTGTGGTGGCGCTGAGCGATGTTGTGGTGGCGCTGAGTGATGCTGTTGTGGCGTTAAGTGATGCTGTGGTGGTGCTGAGTGATGCTGTGGTGACACTGAGCGATGCTGTGGTGGCGCTGAGCGAGTGAGCGATACTGTCGTGGCGCTGAGCGAGTGAGCGATGCTGTGGTGGTGCTGAGCGATGCTATGGTGGCGCTGAGCGATGCTGTGGTGGCGCTGAGCGATGCTGTGGTGGCGCTGAGCGATGCTGTGGTGGCGCTGAGCGATGCTGTGGTGACGCTAAGTGATGCTGTGGTGACGCTAAGTGATGCTGTGGTGGTGCTGAGTGATGCTGTGGTTGCACTGAGTGATGCTGTGGTTGCACTGAGTGATGCTGTGGTTGCACTGAGTGATGCTGTGGTTGCACTGAGTGATGCTGTGGTTGCACTGAGTGATGCTGTGGTTGCACTGAGTGATGCTGTGATGGCGTTGAGTGATGCTGTGATGGCGTTGAGAGATGTTGTGCTGGTGCTGAGTGATGCTGTGCTGGCTCTGATTGATGCTGTGGTTGCGCTGAGTGATGCTGTGGTGTTGCCGAGTGAGAGATAGAGTGAAGATATAATGCCCAATTAGAGAGGGTGGTGAGAGAGAAAGAGAGAAAGGGTGTACATAGAATAAAGAGTGGAGCGGGATAGAGAGAGAGAAAGAAGGGGAGAGAGAGTGAATGAAGGAGTTTGAAAGAGAAACAGAAAGGGGTGAGAGAGAATGAAAGGCTAAAAAAGATAGAGAGGGGAGAGTTAATTAAGTAGAGAGAGAATTAGAGAGGGGAGAGAGAGAGAAGGAGAGAGACAATAAGAGTGGGGGGTGGAGTTTAAATAAAGTGAAGAAGTGACGCGGAAAAAGTAACCTTAAATATAGCTTTGTGCTTTGCGCGAATAAATATTTTAAAAAAAAACTGTGAGAGACAAAAATACTGGTAATTAGGCTGTGACTCCCAATATAAAACAAATAGCGATATAAGGTGAAATCAACGCACCGAAGCAATATTTCTAACTAGACAAAAAAAAGCTTGTATTTCAATGCTAATCGCTGTTGTTTTTCATGTGACTGTAGTCCAGGGCCCTCAGTTGGTAATGTGAGCTGCTGCTGCGATTGAAACATCAGAGTCCAGAGAGTTAATGAGCCATGACGAGGAAATGAGGAAGAGATAGGAAACACAGATGCCAGCTGCGCGTGCACGCCATCGTGAACTCAAGCTGGTCGCCAGCCGAAAGCCAGTGTTTGCACTTCCAAAACCCGCTTACTAAAACTCTCGGCCAGACCAGCGCAAGCGCTGGTGCAGGCCGAGACCTAAAAAAGCACAGCCAGTCATCCTTAGTTTGACAAAGAGGCTCAAAACCGATCATTCTTTTGGGAAAACCATTACTACAGTCCATCCCTCAGCTTGCAATTCTGCATTCCAGTCTCGCTCATAGCAAGAAGGTCCCCTGGTGAACCTCACAGCAAGTTTTCAGAGTCTCAAAATCCATCTAGCTTTTGTGCAAATGTGTACATCCGTCTCTCACTCTCTATTTTTCTTCTCTTTAATGTTTCTCCTCTTTCGAATGTTTTCCTCGTTATGTTTTTTTAAATCATTCTTTATTATAAAGTTGTGACTTGCCTTTTTGAACAGGATGAGATCTAGCGTCCACACACAGTCCCATACACATCCAATGCTTGGGGCAGTAGGACTGCATCTAACTATGTCCGCGCTATATAAAATAAAGGGAACCCTCTATTAAGTACTTAGCCAAGAACATATTTTTGTTCGTTTTACAACAATATTTTTTTCATCATACGCTGTATCTTTCTAATTTTTGATAGGTGTGCCAAATATTGTCCCCTTATGCCATTGTTTCAATTCAAATGTTTCATGAATTCCCGTGATATCGAATATATCATTTTCATGTTGACGAAATATATTTAATTTGAATTCTGGGACAATCCAGGCAATTGTGCTCTGGTGAGCACCTGCCCAGATGAGCTACTTTTCCGTGGTCTTCTAGGACTCCAAATAATTATCCTCATACAACTCCAGTCAAAATTCTGTCAGTGGCGGGGCCCACTTAAACGTAAAGGGTAGTTTAAAGGAGTGGAGATGTCTCAGTAAATCCCTGCTCTTCTACATCTTTTGAGGTATCTCCTTCCATTTGGGCATGTCTACTGCTTTTTATGTCAATTTAATGAATGATAACCCTACTAGAAATCTAGACTTGGAATGCAACTTACTACGCACAGTATTGACTTTCACCTTAGAAAACAAAAGTTGCACGCTTCTCCATCTTGCCTGGTTTACCTTCCCATTTTATTGAACCTGACAAAATGGCTGATGGCTTTATTTATTGTTTTCACTGTTCTTCATAACAGCTCTATATTTTTGTGATACACAATTAAGTACAAATCCAAGGTTAATAGTGGTTCAGTGCAAAGTTGCCCACTCTTTACACATCACAAAAACGTAACGAGAACAATATCTTACACATAAAATTAACGTGCACCTTGCACATGGTTCTTATGTGAAACGATGATTTATGCACACGTTGCATTTGGCCATCACCATTGCAGAGTGCCTCACTGTAGAAGTTACAGTTTTCTCACACAGAATGTTTACTAATGTTGAAATAGTTCGGATGTTTAATCTAGGAACCGTCTACACTAAAACGAAAATGCATTTCATAGAAAGATCTAGACAATCATTTAATGTTGTTTAATAAAGTGACTGATATGTAATAACAAAACGTATATGCTTCAATGCACCTAAATGATTTTTGAATTAGAACGAGCTACATTTCAAGAATAAACGCTAGTAATGTGTAGTTGTCTCAAACCATCCTCTTTACTTCACTGATGAAACCTGATCAATGATTCCTAAACTTGTGCTATACTGTCTGTATAACATATAGTTATTTGAAAAGTCATTAATAACCATCCTCACACATATAAAACATTATTTCAATAGTAACAATGAAAAAATAATGTATGCATTAATGTTGCACGAATGCACTTTCAATGTAGTTCTCAGTCATAATTATTATTGTGCAATTTGATCATTGACCAAATAACATAAAAGTACCAAAGAATATTATATTTGTAAATGTTTAAATGTGCACATGCATATTAAATGTGCACCATTGAATTTAATGTCTTAAGTTAGCATTTACTCTAAAGCCCTGTATTTCTACTTGCTGCATTTCATAAAGCCATTGTACTGTTATTTCTGCCGACTTGATTTTCATGCTTTGCTAGTTTAGAATAGATACATTTCTTGTAACAGCAATAGATACATTGCCTGAGAAAGGAATTTTGACGTTGAGCACATGAGAACTGAATTATTAACAAAGGACTATTCAACGTTGTTGACATGAGTGTGAGAAAGATGTGTCCTTCTCATATCCAGTGTGGGATTTTTCTCTACTGTTGCAGTCGGCAACATGGAATTGTAAAGGGAACAATGGACATTCTAATGACAAGGTTACAAAGTGGGTGGCACCTACTAACTAGTGGACGATAATTTATCAACAGCCAGAGTTTCTTCAGCCATGTTCTGTCGGAGACCCCTTTAACATTCTTGGGACGCTGGTGAACATTTCCTTGCCGATTCTTTGCAGACTTCTTTGTTGAACCCCTTTCTGCAGACCCTGTGCAGAATTCCACTTGGACTTTTACTTGAACCAGACCTATTGAAGACACATGACCGAGCTTCTGATATGCCCATCCTTGCTTAGTCCACTTTGCCTTGTCTCTTGTTTTGAAGTGGAACTCTTTGATTTCTGAGACTTTCTGAACTAACTGAACCATTTTATCCTTTTGCACTGTGCCTGGGTTGTTTAGATGGCTAATGCATAGAAAAGATAACTTGAGACTGTTCTCTGAACATCAAATATTGATGTTGTTAACTTGCATCGCACTTACAGAGTTACTTGTATGTCTTATTCTAGTTAATCTTAATTTCTTCAGGAAACTTGGTCTCCCTGTTGTAATCTTGTACCTTTATAGCATGGTCTTGAGAGTGATCTATTTGAATTTAGATACTAATTTGTAATAAACACCCTTGAACTTGGCCATCGATTCCTGGTCCTCATTGTGAAGCCAAATTGGTTGCACTGTTAACTGAATGAAGGAAGAGTGATACCCCAAAATCTCCCACCCCTCAGTGCAATAAAAACAAAATGTCCATCGGAGAACCAAGAGTAAGTACTGGAGCACTGAGCTAAAGATCAATAAAAGAGTAGTAAAGAGAATAGTAAAGTGTGGGCCCAGAAAATACTGGATCAAATAGTCACTGTTCTCTTTTGAAAACATGTAAATTATGTTGTTTGTGACTAAGCTTAGTCCCTTTTTAGGCAGCACCAAGTAAACATTGTGTTGATGTTCGCTGAAATGACTAGTGGCATGCCATTCAAAGCTGCTGTAGGGGAATGCGAAGTACAGTTTCTTGGTACTGCATGTAAATGAAGAAAGGGTGAGAACAGCCCAGTTTAGAGATATGAAGTCCAGCTGGAGGGGGGGGGCAGTATAGTTGGGGTTTCTAAGCTTTTCTATAATAAAATCTACTTATGTTCCATGAACATCACCCTGAGCTATAACAACAGTTATACATGTAGATTACATCAGTGGCAACCATATGGAAGATTACCAGCAGTGCATAAGGCAGGGTTGCCACCAGTAATGTTGAAAACGCTGTATCAATTTGGAATGCTTCTACATAGGTAACACAACAGCTATAGCTGCAAAGGCTCTGGCACCAAGGTAATAATATTAGTAATAAGTCTTCCCAAGCACCAGCATGAATTATCACTCACATATCCACAGTTGGGTTATGCTATCTGCATGGGTAACATGTACATCTCACCCATAAGGGTATCCTGGCATGGAACAGAAAGCTATTGACTACAAGTCCAAAACTAAGCTAGATAGAAAAGCTAGGTTTTAAGTTTCTCCTAAAATCTGAGAGAGATCTACTGGAATTAATAGGGAAAGGAAGATTATTTAAAGCACTGGGAGCCAAGTAGGAAAGGTAGCTTCCACAATGGCAGCCTCTTCCTCACGACGACGGTCTCAACCAGACCACACTCCTTGCCTTGTCCCGGTTGCCCTCTCTGTCATATGGGGTCACCGACTCCACTCTGTAATCGGCCTACTGCTCGATCGACACAGCAGCAATATTCAATGAGGCCCCGCCTGGCATACAGGGTTGCTGACTTAACCTACACACAGACGATGACCCGATCGGTGCAGCAACAGTCATGGCTCACTTCACAATGGCTCTCCTCCGGCATCCGAGGGTCACTGACTTTTCCCCACACACAGGCAACGACTCGATCGGTGCAGCACCTATTTCCTCACACCTCGCTGCAGGGATCCAATCGACAGTGTCCCCCATTGAAACCAATTCCCTCCAAAACTCTCCTCTCGCTCACAGAGCACACAGTTTTGAGCAAGCAGGCAGGCACTGGTGCTCCAGGCTCCAGTGGTTTTGAAGTCCAAAGGTGATATCCCTTCACCCAACTGGGAGACTGTCAAACCTTGCCCCCAGTCCTGGTCACAGCCACAAGTCTTGTAGAGCTTCTCCTCCTCGCACAGCCCAACTGGCTGCTTGACAGTTGAGGCCCTAAAAAGGCTCAAACTCCTCTTCTTATTGTCCATTTCCAGACACCAAATGTGACTTATTGTCGGGGTCCCTGAAGTTTACTTTAGGGATTTCCTTCCTTTTTAAGTATCATCTCCTGGGCCCTGCCTTTCCTCTAGAAAGCAGTCTGTCACAGCAGCAGTGACTCCAAATTGGATACCCCCACAACACATGCATGAAAGTGGCTAGAGGTAAACACCTGGATGTCAGCCACAGCGATATGTGCATCAACAAGTTACCTCAGGGCCTTAGCCCTACGCTTTTGGATTATATTATCAGCCACATCTGAATACCTTGCATGTAACATTTGGAGTAACACTGTATCACCACTACCAGTTGTATGAGAAAACTGCCAGTATCCGCAGTTCTGCTTTTTGATTGAAATCACATACAGATAATGATGTATTTATAATAAACTCAGCAAAACTACAAGTATCAGGATGCAAAAGAAAACGTGACTGGATGAACTAATCACAACTGAAATTATGCCATGTCATGTCACAGCATACTTTCTTCATGCGTGCTCTTTTCATCTGAGAAAATATTGTTTCAAGAAACAGCACAATGTGATTTACTTGCAACATTCACAATCCATGTGTTACACTTGGCATCTTTGGCATGGTTTCCCCTGACTTTTTGCCTCTACTCCTGTATTTTTGATGCTGTGCTGGATTTCGTTTTGGCTGGCTTAGATGCTTTCGGCACTTTGCCACTGCTGATCAGCGTCAAAGTGCAAGTGCTCCCTGTATAAATTGTTTTTACAATTGGTTCTCCCTAATTGGCATATTTGATTTACTGGAAGTCCCTAGTAAAGTGCACTGGGTGTTCCAGGGCCTGTAAATCAAATGCTACTCGTGGGCCTGCAGCACTGATTGTGCCACCCACACGACTAGCCCTGAAAAGATCTCAGACCTGCCACTGCAGTGTGTGCGCAGTTTTAAACTGCCATGTCGACCTGGCAAGTGCACCCACTTGCCAGGCCCTAACCTTCCTGTTTCCTCCACTAAGGTACCCCTATGATAGGCCCACGTTACCCCCCCCCCTGAACAGGGTGCAGTGTATGTGAAAGGTAGGACATGTACTGATGTGTGTGACATGTCCTGATAGTGAAATACTGCCAATTTCGTTTTTCACTATTGAAAGGCTATGTGCCCCATAGGATAGAATAGGAGATTCTTTGTAACATCATTCAAGTATAACTTCCCATTGGGACAAGATAGAGAAATAAAGTTGAGTTAGGTTCTCTGAACTCAGAATTTAATAACACATCTTTAAGTAAAGATGGTTTTTAAATTGTGTGTTTGAAAATGCCACTTTCTGAAAGTAGGATTTTTGTTTCTTTAACCATTCTGTGTGCCTCTGCCTGTTTATGGATTGGCTGTCTGGTTTTGGAGTAACAGGTGCTAGGGATGTGCATTCACTGCAGACAGCAACTGGGGGGTTGAGGTGTGCCTGGCCCTCCTGACTCAGAGCTGAACTGAATGGGGCTTGGCTGCATTTAGAGTAGTGAGAGATTTCCTTGCACCTGAATAGGTCTTGTCTCCCTTGCACGAAGAGGACAGAATTGGTTTGGACTGGGCTCAGAGACCCTTGCACAAAGAGAACAGAGACAAAATGGGGTATAAGTTGTAGACCTTAAACCCCAGAACTTTAGATCACTTCTGGACTCAAGAGGAATCTTTGCCAAGGAGAAGAGCTGAAGAGCTGTGAGGAAGAGTACTGTCCCTTTGCTGTGTGCTGTGTGGGGTCAGCCTGCAGTTGCTTTTTCTGCCAAGGAAAGGACAAAGACTGGATCTTTGCTGTGAACCTGCTTGAAGAAGAATCCAAGGGCCTGTGTGTTCTGGAAGAAGAATCCCCAAGGGCCTGTGTGTTCTGGCTTCCTGTTCTGAAGTCTCAGGGACACAAAGATTTCACCCCCAACTACCCTGAAATCTGCTGCTGAGAGTTCTGACCTGCCAGGAGGTGCCTGTTCCAGTTCTGGGCCTCTGAAGGTTGTTTCTGCTGTTGGGAGCTGGAAGAAACCTGAAGAACTGAGAAAATTGACTCATCGCTCTTCTTGCGGCTGATGTTCCCGACGCAGCACCGATGTGCGAGCAGAATCTCCACGCACCCTGCGCCGCTGCAGAGACAACGCAGCGCCTGTCACGGCTGCAAGATCCGACACATTGTGGGATCGCAGCTGAAGAAACCGACAAAGCGCCACTTGCCGCATCGATTGCCAGCGCATCCCGGATTTCCATGCATCGCACCTGTGCGGCAAGTTTTCCCAACGCATCACCCGCGGACCAGAACCATCTTGGAGTGGACGCATCACTTCCCCCTACAGTCCGGATTCAATGCATCACTTCTCCTGCATGGAGGAGAACTGTTGCATCGCCTCCCCAAGGACTCAGGAACTGACGCATCTCTTTGTTTCTCAACACTTCCCTTCTCTGCGGCTGTTTTGCCTTGTGAATTTTGACGCATCTACAGGTACTTTGTGTAGAATCATGCATCCATAATTTTCTATGAACCAAGTTGCTTGAAACCTTTTAAAAGTCATATTCTTATTACATGTATGTTGGATTTTTGTTGTTTTGGTCTTGTTGAGTTTAGATAAAGACACTTTATTTTTCTAAACTGGTGTGGTGTCCATTTGTGGTGTTATCACTGTATTTGGAGTACAAATACTTTAAACATTGCCTTTGGGATATGTCTGTCTGCTCATGACAAGCTACCCAGGTGGTGAGCAGGGGTTATCTAAAGTGTGTATCCCCCTTACCCTGACTAGAAGCAAGGGTCCGTATTTGGACAAAGGTACCTACCTCTGCCAAGTAGAGACCCCCATTTCTAACTTTTACACGGATCCCAAACTTGTTGTATATCAGGAGTACAAACTGATAGCCCATAAATTTACCCCATCATCTTTTTAAAACAATCCTTCCAGGTTTAGAAGACAGAGCAGAGTTATTATGTGCACTCACTGGAAGTGCGAGGGAGGCCTCAGGCAAGCATGGAAATCCACCACTAATCCCCTGGTTTGGTGTTAAAAGTAAAGCTCTATTTGGGGTGCAGTGGGCCCCTCAAACCCATGGTCCCCCACCACATGCGGCAGTATTGATACTACGCCGCGTGTGCTCTATTCTACATATTCTGTGTATTCACAAGCCTTTCTCGCATATCAAAGAAGAAAAGAGGGAGAAGTACAAGTGAAGGTACACAACACTTGTATTCTTGTGCACATGCTTAGCCAACAATCTCCCCGAATTCCTAGACAGATAAGAAGTGCTTACTGGTGGCATGGAGTTTGCGAGCCGGAAAGGACAAACCTACTGAATTAGTGAATGCTTGCTCTATGTTCTAATTGCATTCTTTTGCATCTCCATTTAACTAACACTTCAGCATAAGGTGCATTTCATGTTCAAGGCCGTAAGCTTCATTGAAGTACGCTTGTTACATTTGGCATGGGAACGGTTTTCACTCTAGATGCTGGACAACACAATAATGATCTCTTCTCTGTCCGTTTCTATAAACGACCTCGGACTCCATCAGGCAATCTATGCCACATGCCAACATCTTTGTATCAAAGTGCTTCACAATAAAATTTCAAACTTTGCACTTTAGACTTTTATTTTACTAGGCTGACTGCAGTGTGGGCTATGTCCCCTTCAACAAGGGTGCCATAGTATATTTTTTATTTTATAGTTCTCTCACAAGCTCCAATGTCCTTTCCTAATGTCAGACCTCATTCGGTGGGGCGCTACTGTGCCTCAGCCATGGGGGGCTGGGTCATTTGCCACCAATGTCCCGAGGCCTACCCTATCATGGCTCTTCAAACTGGGCAAATACAGCCACATTCAGCACTTGGCTCTCAGCGGGAGCTATGGCGAGCAGTCGCAGGCCTCCCAAGGGGAGGTAGTGTGAAGGTGCGCAAATTCAGCACTCGACAATAATCCAGCACCACAATAACTAAATGTCGAACCCAGTGCTTTCCTTTGGAAAATAATCACTACTTTCATCTTAAAACGTAATATCAGACCACATAAAACAATCACAATTCCTGAACTGGTGCTTGCGCTACAGTGCCTTGTATTCTGCCCCAGCTTGCCACTCTCTAGGTGTCTCTCTCTCTCCGTTGACAGGTCTTGGTAGGTCTGCCCAGAATTCACATTTAGCTTTTGGTTTCACAACCAAAGCTATGCCACAGATTAGATTCCATTTTCCAGCATTCCGTGGGGACCCACACAATGCATCTCACTTCACTTTCGCTTCTGGGAGGAGTTGTGCCGGATGGAGGCTCAAGTCTCAATTTGAGGGAGGATGGCAGCAGGACAACTGCAGGATCAGTCACTCAAAGTCCTCACAGGTTGGCAGTGACTCTGGCAACAGTGGATCCTCTTCTAGATTGCCAGCGAGGTGCAGTAGACAGGCCACCAAAGACAAAGATCACAGCAACATGAGGGCAGTCACAGCAGGGTCTGAGTTGTAGTGACAGCACACCTCCAACACAGGTTTGGAGGGTGGAGGCAGCTCCACCTACGCAAAACCTCTGGGTGGCTGCACACTCCACCTAGGACACAGATGCCTTGGATGCGCACTCCACCTTGGGCATTAATGTTCTGGCAGCGCACTACATCTTGGGCACAAAATTATCTGCAGTGCACTCCGACTCAGGCACAAACTTCTTGAAAGTGGCATGCTATGCCTCAGGCACAACTTTTTGATGGCAGCGGCAACAACTGCTGACTGCGTTTCCCTCCTGGCACTGCTTTCAATGAGAAGCTGCTGCCCACAAGCCTCAGGGCATGCTGATCACTCTCCCAAACCTTCCTTCAGCCACGAGACTCACACAATACTGGGGTCAAACTGTTCTGGCACTTCAGGTCACTCACACATTTGCAGGGTTGGCAGGCTTTTTCTCTCGCTCAGAAGCAGGTTGTGTTCTAGGCACTATGGATCAGAGATTCTGCTTCTTCCAGCACAGTCCGATTCCAGGTGATGTCCCCCCCACCCCAGGGAAGCCGACTGTCAGGCAGGAAGACATGAGCTCTGATTGCACAGTAGTCCTCTGAGCACTCTCTGGAGTTCTCCCTTCCTTAGCTGCAGATAAGTTGGAACTAGAACAAGTAGGTCAGCAGCTCCCACTTTTATACATGTTAAGCAGACAGAGGTGGATTTGGATTATTTATCTGTGCTTAAGCAGCACGTTTGGGTTGTTTCTCTTTTCATCGGTCCTCTCCAAGCTGTCCTCCAGACAAAGCCTTTGTGCAGGGTGAAGGTCCTCATAGCAGGGTAGCCTCCTGCCTGGAAAACCCGCAACAGAAGCACAAAGAGGTGTGTACTTTCTGCACCCAGCTCATCAACAGACACACGGACAGTGATCAGGAAGGAGAGGAAAGACTTGCCTCAATTAAAGGACCCTCCTCACCCTTAACAATAGAAACTGCAGACCTAGCCTTCGCCAGTAGCAGCTGGTGTTGTGGACGAGTGGCGGGGCCTTTGGGACCGCAAAATAATTTAAAAAAACAAAAAAAACTTACCTGTAGCTGGCCGCGTCACGCTCTTCGGCTCCTCTTCTCACAGGCACCTGGACTGCCCTGAAGCCAATCCTGAAGCTGCTCTCATGAATGAGAGCAGCTTCAGGATTGGCCTGAGTGCTCTCGATTTGCACTCCCAGAAAGACTGGAAGCCTGTGCCTGCTCTCTCCAACTCAGCAACGCAGCTGGGTTGGCGAGAGCTTCAATGCGCATGACAGTTTGGCCGGCCTGAGACGGCTGGCCAAATCGTAATGCGCACCGAAGGCAGTGCACTACCACTCCTCCTGTCATCCCCCTGGCCCCACCCCAAGACTCGGCAGGAAAAGTAAAAATAAAATGATAATAAAATGTGTTTATTATCATTTTATTTTTCCTTTCCTGCCGTTTTTGGGGGGGGGGGGCGCTCCTCCATCGTAGCGGAGGAGCAGCCGCTGGCCTTCACCCTCACCATCCACCAACTGTCAGTGCTACTTGAAGTCTAACCAGCAGCTCTTCTCAGCAAAAGGACCTGAAACAATGTCTAATTCTAAGATCTCCTCTTTCCTCACTTCAGTGTCTATTTCTCAATCACCTAGCTTCAGGAAAGTTAGCAATCTACTTCCACTGTCTGAGAAAAGAACCTCACCTCCATCTTGTGCACAGCCAGCGGCTTGCAAAATGGAACCTGAAGGCCACTATACTCTGGCTTACTCATATACGCACACTATGTACATCACACAGGCACACATATAACACCAACTTGCAATGGTAGTGCAGCGATCTGTTTTAGTGTTTTCGAAGCAGAAATTTACACGACTGGTCACATCTATGAATTCCTGCAACACTGTATGCTGCCACCACCACTCTACATGCTGAATCCACGACAAGAATAAGAAAAGGCTTTGCAGAATGGAACGTTTTTTGCTTTTTCAAAAATAATAAGTGATGCTTTTGATATCAGATATACAGGGACGTCCTTTTTGTAATAAATAAGTATATGCCATTCGGATAAAAATGCAGGTTTAATTTAAAGTTCCGTGTCTGTTGTTAAAGTCCTGCCGTGACCTGGGGTTCAATAGGTCACAGTAGGCTGGTTCAACAGGCTATGAAATGATTTCCACTTAGACTCGCTGCTTGTAAAGGCATCAAATGACGATATCAAGTATATCTAGCATGAAGCGGGTCTTCCAGTGATGGACAAACCAAGAACAGGGGTGCTTTGCACTCTGCCTTTCCTCTAGAACAGGACAAGGTCGCAGCATAGACATTCTGCTGCAAAGCTCTCAGGCCTAGAGCAGCTTTGGCCTTTTCTATGGATCACACAGCCAGAGCACTCTTCCCTTTGCACCATTTTTAGCAGCACTATTGATTTATCCGCGGGAACAAGGTTTGTACTTGACTTTCAATTAAGTTTATCAGGTTTTCAGAGCCGCCAACACAACCAAACGGGGTCAGTACACATTGAAGTACAAAGGAAATCAAATAACAAAACGGTTTAACAGTACACTGGTGGGAAGTGAAATAACACACATGCCCAGGAGGCACATTTCAAATGGGCAGCCTGACAATTAAGAAAATGGAGAAATTCTCCGATTACAAATAAAGGGGCGAGGGAATGAGAAAGGGAGCATTGCATTGAGGCATCACCAAACAACGCTTGTAATGCAATCAGGTATGCTTCACTGGACTGTCAAGCTCTCTGCATCATGGACAGCCCTGTGTAGCTGTCAATATGCTGCAACAGGAGCACATGCAACAACAGAGCTTAATCCATTTGTGTCATTAAGTGAAACAAGCATTTGCAATGCAATAGGTCTTGCATTAGTGAGATTTTGAGCTATTGGCATTGTAAATGACAATGGTTTTTATTTATATGTTTTGAAAACCTGCAAGCAACGACTAGAAGTAAAAAGTGCACATATATAAAAGCCATTGTCATTTGATTGGACTAAACAGAAAAAAACTACGACAGCAGCTTTCTATAAGGTGATAGAGATAACCAGTTAAATTGGAAGAAACATGGTTAGGGGTAATGCTGCTATGTTGAGTGATTAAAAAATGGCGGTGGATCTGGATTCCAAAGGTTTGTACAAAGTTGTGAGGACAGTATGCAAATGGCCTGAAGAAGGATCGAGGGGGTGGGGTTTTGTGGAGTACTTTTTATATTTTTTTCTAATTGATTTTCAATACAGTTGAGCAAAATCACAGTACATCACTGGTTCAGGCATTTGTTTTCAATTGTTTCGTTGCCAATGATCAGCCTTTCAGTTTGTATAAAAAGGTAGATTATATCCTCATTACAGCAAGATATACCTTAAAACAAGCAAAGTTATAGGAAAAATTGAGAAGGCCAACTGTATTTGGAGTGTAGTATACAGCAGGCGAGTATCCATCGGGTGACCACCTCCATCCAAGGTCATCAAGGATGCCATTTTAAGCTGTGGACCTGCGTGTGTTAACTAAACACATTCTAGGTGTTGTAGTATTGTTTTACCTCCATTACCCCAATTAGAATTAATGAATGAATTAATGAATTGTGGCCACGTCACTATCCGAGTAGATCAGAGCACTCTGTACATTACAAGCATACACTATTTACACACACATGATTTAGAGATTTGAACTTTCACAGTGAGTTTCACATAAGTAACAACACTGTCAAGCAGAAGACATGATAAGACGTAATAATTAGGCGTGCTGAAGGGAGGAAAGATTGGCTTTGAGAGGCATGCTACTCGAGTACAAAATGAGAGTGAGGAGTTAAACTCTATACAAGTTGTTTTTATTAGTGGCGGAACATGAAAATGGGAAAGTTAGCAGGCTAAAGGAGTGACATGCAGGCGGTGCATGACAAGCTGTCGATGGTGGGGTGGAGTTTCAGGGCACGTGTGATAATCCCATAAAAACTAAACTGGTCGTGCCCAGGGGGTTTGACCAGCCATCAACAGGTGGCAGGCAAGATGGCCATGAGGTGGTCGGAAGGGGCTTGAGGTCCTGGCTCGATAGACAGAGATGGGAGGGTCAGTGTGATAGGAGGGAAGAGGCCGCAGCTCAACCTAACAGGCCTCTCTCTCATTAACTTCCTATGTTTACCATCACCGAGCTGGTTGCAGAGCAGGCCGTCACTGCAGCCAGATCTGTCAGCAGGAGGGAGGTGGCTAATGCCAGCACTTTGGCACTTATGGCCGCCCCAAGCCAGGGAGGCCCTGACAGACAAAGACCGGGGGAGCAGTGGTGGACACAGAAGGGGTGGCTCTGTGAAGAGATGGTATAGAGGAGAGGGCCGGTAGACAGATTGTACAGTAGGGAGCGGAGGCGGAATGGGGACATCCTTGGAGGCCTGGATTAAATGTGCTATGAGGTACAGAAAGTCAGGATGGGGGTCGTTGAGGAGAGGCCAGAGCTAGTAGTGATAGGGATGCAAGGAGTCAAGCAAGTAGGGTTTGATGGTGGAAAGTTGAGGTGCCAGTTAAAACACGAGGATGTGTGCCAGAAGGAGGATAAACCGGGCATGGAGAGCAGGCTGTTCGCGGCTCCATTTACCTTGGTGTGGAAGCACAGCAGTACCAGGCAAATGCAGTGCGCCATGCCCTGTTTTTTTTTTTTTTTTTTTTTTAAACCACAGCAGACCTTGGGTGGCGGTGTGCCCTTGTTTTGCAGGTGGCAAAACCCCCAAACTGGGGTGGCGTGGTGAGCAAAAGAACGATGGATTAAACTTAGATCTTTGTGACTGGGAGTAAATGTTTGCATTGTTCAGTATTCCGTCCATCATAATAGTTCCTTTTGCATTTGTTGCCCTAAGTGAGAAGGGTATGCCCACACGTGGGTCCGGTGCTTACTGCGCCACTGGATTCCAGCTAGCCTGGCTGATGAGGGGTGATGCCCCGAAACTGGTCCCAAGATGCTGGTTTCCAGTCCAGGGAGGACCTGGCTTGGCAGTTCGGCTGGACTGTTACCATGAGGAACAGGGTCAAGACTGATTTGCATATAGCTGGGTACCGACCTGGGTGGCGTGGTGAGCAAAAGAACGATGGGTTAAACCCAGATCTTTGTGACTGGGGGTGAAATGAAATGAAATGAAATGAAATGACTATTTATTGAGCGCGATAGCTACCCTCAGGCGTCCTAGCGCTACGGACAATGCTTATGGAGGAAACAGTTGAAGTTTATTCAGGTTTGTTAAAAAGCAGGGTTTTTAGATGTTTACGAAACCATAGTAAATTGGGCTCTGAACGTATATGAAAGGGAAGGGAGTTCCAGAGCTTGGCTGAGTTATAAGAGAACGACCGACCCCCACATCTAGCTCTCTTGATCCTGGGTACTGTCGTGAGGAAGGAGGATGCTGATCTGAGCTGTCTGTTCGGATGGTAGGGGGTGATTAATGAATGATTGATACCAGCACCTGTTTTCCAGAAGGCTCGGTGGGCGATACACAGAGTCTTAAATTCAATTCTTTCCTGACTGGGAGCCAATGAAGGCTCTTTAGTCCGGGTTTTATTGACAGTCGACGAGGGATCTGAAGCAGTGTTCGGGCGGCGCAGTTCTGTATAATCTGGAGCTTACGCAAGGTGGTTTGGGGGCACCTAAATAGAGAGCATTCCCAAAATCCAGACGAGACAGGATGAGACCCTGGACCATGATCTGTCTTGCTTGGAAAGGCAATAGAGGAAGAATCTTCCGCAATAGCCTAAGTAGGCCAAAGCAGGTGGCTGATAATTTAGCTGCTTGATAATTGAAATTAAGAGACTTGTCCAGCCAAATGCCTAGGCTCTTGATTGTGTCTTTTGGCGTGGGAGCAGGGCCAAGGCAGGTGGGCCACAATGAGTTGATCGTAAGCATGGGGGTATTGCCCAGGAGCATCAGCTCGGTTTTGTCTCCGTTCAATTTGAGACATGACGATGTCATCCATTTAGTCACCTCTTCCAGGCAGTCCTTCAGGCTGTTGTGCGCGGTGTGTAGCTGATTGAGAGCCACCACTAGCTGGGTGTCGTCGGCATAGGTGATTATTTTTATCCCGAACGGACGAACTATCTCAGCTAGTGGGCTCATATAGATATTAAAAAGCGTCGGGCTCAACGAGGAGCCCTGTGGCACACCGCAGCCAAGAGGCTTACTAGGGGAGGTGATATCACCCTCAAAAACCTGGAAGGAACGGTCTGAAAGAAAGGATTCAAACCAAGCTATTGCTTTCCCTGAGACTCCCAGACTGGCGAGTCGATGTAATAAGATGTTGTGGCTTACAGTGTCGAAGGCGGCACTTAAGTCAAGGAGGATGATTGCTGCAGATCCTCCCTGATCCAAAATCTTCCTGGCCTCCTCCGTCACTGCAACCAGAGCGGTTTCGGTCCCATGCATGGGACGGAATCCAGTCTGGGAGGGGTCGAGCAGATGGTTGATCTCGATGAACTCTGCCAGCACTGTGTTGGCATGTTTCTCCAAAATCTTGCTCACCCAGGGCAACAGGGAGATCGGTCGATAGTTACCAGGGTTGTCTTGGTCTAGGCTGGTTTTTTTTAGAAGGGCTTTAACCATGGCCCGCTTCCAAGGAGGCGGGACAGTGCCTACGGATAAAGAGGCATTAAGCAAATTAAGTATGGTGGGAAGGACGTTAACAGTGGCTGACAGCAAGGTGCGCGGTGGTGCCGGGTCGTTGGGGGAACCAGATTTTACCTGATGCATAATGGATTCTAGCATGATGGGATTAAGTGGAGGGAGAGATTCGAGTGTTACCAAGAGCTCGGTCCCTGATTCAGATGATTTGGTGAGCGAAAAGTCAATCTGAGTGGGGGAAAAGGAGGTGTAAATGGTTTGTATTTTTGGAGAAAGAACTCTGCCAGGTTATTACAGCGGGTTTGCGCATTAATGGGATTGGGGGGTTTTCTGGAAGCTTAAGGAGGGTTTTTGCAATGCGATATATTTCTTTAGGCCTAGAAGCTGCTGCATTAATTTTTTCTTCGTAAAAGGTCGATTGTGTGGTTTTAATTTCATTTTTGTAGGCCTTAATCGCTTCTCTATAAGCTGTTTTACTGGAAGAAGAATAATCCAGTCGCCATTTCCTTTCCAGTTTTTTACATTGACGTTTTCTTTCCCGTAATCCTGGGGAGTACCAGGGGGCAGTCTTTGTCCTGCGCTTAGGTATGGTGCTTTTCGTGGGGAGTACTGGAGTCTAACGAATTAGAAATCCATCTATTGTAGTCCTCATTAGCAAAAGTAGGGTCAGGATTGTTGGATGGTCTAAAAGTTTCGAGTGCTGCCAGCCAATTCTCAAGAGGGAGTTTTGACCAGTTTCGTTCCCTACGTGTAACTATATTAGGAGAAAGGTTGGATTCTGGAATGACCCAGGAGAGAGGGATCAAAAGTGGTCCGTCCACGGAAGCGGTGAGGGAATTCCTACTATAAGATCTGTGCAGTTGCTGAAAACAGGGTCAAGTAGGTGGCCTTTGGAATGGGTCGGCTTAAGCACTAGTTGTTTCAATTGTAGTGCAGAGAGACTAGTGGTCATTTCTATGGCGGTATGGTCAGAGATGTTATCAAAATGGATGTTAAAGTCCCCTAGTAGTGTAAAATTGGATGGACTACATGCTAGATTGGCTATAATGGGAGGAAGGATATTGTGGAATTGTCCCAAAGTTCCGGGTGGGCGATATAAAAGTATCCCAGAAAAAGTGCTAGTGGGGGAGAAATCTATAGCGAAGGAGAGGTTTTCGCAGTCTGGTATCGAAGTAGGGGAACTGCGGCACTTATAACAATCTTTATAGATGACTGCTAGGCCACCTCCTTTCCCCACTTTACGGTCTTCACGTAGTATTTGATACCCTTGGGAGAGGGGCTGGATAAGATCGGGTTCTGACTCAGTGTTGAGCCAGGTCTCTGTCAGGAATTTGACATCTGGGTTAAGCTCTTCTAAAAGCATGGAGATTTCCGTAGAATGTTTTGGAAGTGACCTACAATTCAAAAGGTACATGTTTTGCTGGGTTTTTTTAATTAATGGGGCAGAATGTAGCTGAAAACCACAGTAAGAACATGTAGTGTGAGGGTCTGCAAGATTCCAAGAGGAATGGCATAGAGCGGGGGTTGTTCCTCTTAGTTTGAGGAGGGAGTTAGGGCTGTAACTCCTAATGTGAGTGGAGAACCGGGCAGGGGTTGTGGCCCCTGGCCCCGGTCGGCCGCGGACGGGCGCAGACGGGCTTGCCTTAGGCGCGCCTTCGGCGCGCCGGTGGCGCGCCCGCTGCGCGCGTCCGCTGCGCGTCTGTTTAGGCATATCCTCTTATAGTGAGGGTAGTCTGAAACGCTAACCTCGATAGTGGTGGAGGGCGGAAGTGGATAGGCCTGACTTCCGGTGGGTGGCACCTCCTCCAAACAAACGGAAGAATCCGCGCTGGAACGGGGAGGGACGCCAACCCAACCGGCAGGTAAACACAAATGAGGAGTATCCTTGGTTTGCCTTTTTTTTAAAAAAAGATGTTGCTTCCTATGTGATCTGTCACCACAGCAAGACAAGTTTAAAAAACGACGTAAGCAAGTAAGAATAAAACACAAGAGAGCCCTTTCCCAGGCGTTCTCCAAGTAAGCTCTGTGATCAGGCAAATAGTGAGGAAAGTTTACCCAGGAAGATTTGAGGGAGCCCTTCCCAGGCACTCCGCTATCTGGAGTAAAACAAGCAATGTCTCCACTCTAGGGCGCGTCCGCTGCGCGTCTGTTTAGGCATATCCTCTTATAGTGAGGGTAGTCTGAAACGCTAACCTCGATAGTGGTGGAGGGCGGAAGTGGATAGGCCTGACTTCCGGTGGGTGGCACCTCCCTCCAAACAAACGGAAGAATCCGCGCTGGAACGGGGAGGGACGCCAACCCAACCGGCAGGTAAACACAAATGAGGAGTATCCTTGGTTTGCCTTTTTTTTAAAAAAAGATGTTGCTTCCTATGTGATCTGTCACCACAGCAAGACAAGTTTAAAAAACGACGTAAGCAAGTGAATGTTTGCATTGTTCAGCATTACGTCCATTATTTGTTCCTTTTGCACTTGTTTTGCAGGTGGCGGACGATCTGCTGCAATGTGTGGCGCTCGTTGCCCTACCGCTTGGCCCACTGGTGCAAGCGGGCCTTCTCCAGGGCGCAGTTGAAGAGCACACAGAGCTTGATGTTACCCTGGAGCAGGCGCGGGCTAGCACTGCCAGGTAGCCCAACATGTGGTTCTACTGGCCGCTGCTCATCCAGTCGGTGTAGAAGCTGCAATAGAGCCAGTACAAGCAGTTGTTCGCGTCCACTAGCAGCTGCAGCCGGGTCTGGGGAGGCCTCTGCCGGCCTCCCCCTACCAAGCTGCCGCAGGCTAGCTTCTGTAGCTCCACCCGCATCACAGCGCCGGGGGAAGTGCTTCTCGATGTAATCCTAGAAGCCCTGGATTCCCAAGGTGGCTAAGATTGCAGGGAGTGAACTAATATCCTGCCGGGAAAAAGTCAGTTCAAAAATAGAAAGACCGAAGATTAAGCACCCTGGGTCTGGAGGCTCCTGGGGGTGCGGATGCAGGCGAGGTGGTGGTGGTGGAGGTGTTGGGGGACTGATCCTGTGGGGGCGGTGGCAGCTCCCTGCATTATGTCATGGGGGGGCAGTGCAGAGGGTGTAGGGGCTGCTCATGGCTGCTGCGGCCGCCATGTGCTCTCTCATAGAGCCATAGCGGGAGGAGGATCTGTTCTGGGAATCGGGGAAGAGCGCTGACGTACCACAGTAAGAGGTGGGCCGGGCCCGCCTTCACTTGACTGGCGGGGTGAGCAGGCCGTGCTCTGATATACATAAAAAAGAGGCAAGTTCGGAAGAAAATAAAGGCGTGCGGACGCTATAGTAAAAGCGTGCCACGCTGTCAAATAATATAAAAATAATAAAAAAATAAAAAAATGAAAAGAAGCACGTTGGCCCTATTTCTAATAAACATGTAAAGCGGGCGCAGTGCTGAAACCGTAGCGCGGTGCCCGGAGTCAAAATGGGCACCCTTGCAGGAAAGCACGTGGTGCCTGCAATAGGGGAAATTCATTAAAGAATATAGTGCTCACAGAATAGATAAAGCATACCGTGCAACAACAAAAGTAAAAAGTCCAATCCTCATGGGAGGTTACAAATACAGACAAGGCGTTACTAAGGAGGGACTAACAAGCCTATTAACAAATCAGAAGCAACCATTTAGAAAGGACAGTAACAGGAGCCAATTGAAAAGATGGGCGGAGAGTGGGCGTAGCTTTAAGTCTATACTCTAGTACAGCAAGCCTCGCAGAGCAACGCATGCGCTGCCCAGGCTCGACCTAAAAAAGTAGGCTTTTGCCTTGAGTCACCAATGCATTACAGAAGATTTTTGGAAATATGGGCTATCGACGGTGCTTAGTTTGTGAAATAATAATAAATAATTAAAAGTGAGAGCAGGTTCCCAAAATTAGGAGCTCCCCAGGCGCTACAGAATTCCAGATTACCGAATACTAAAGTTACCTAGACTTGATTGAATCTTCGTGCCTTTTTCTTCCGCCACTCTTTACTTCCTGACACTTTCTTTCCCTCTTGCAGGCTTTTACTCCCTGCATTTTCCTTTTACCACTGTTTTTCTGTCTTCCTCCTTTCTCTCTTTTCTGCCTGTTTCTCTCTTACTCTGTGTCGAAAACTGATAATGAAAGCGGAGTCTTGTCCCTACACACAAGTGCTGGTGTCCACCACTTGCAACCACAGGCACAATTTAAACACTGGGGTGGGCTACCATTAATACATATGCCAGGGGGAGCAGGAGTGGCATTATGCACCCCTAGACTCGCTATGACATAATCGGATTGATCCTACATGCCACAATTAGCCACTTAGCCTTCTATCTGCTGCCAAGTCTGGTGGAAGATTAAGACATATAAACCTTTCGTTTCTGCCGGTGAGTTCCTGACTTCTGACTCCAGTGGTAGGAAGAGCAGAGACAATAATATCAAAGGACAAATAACATGTAGCAGAGGCTACCACTAATTGACATCCATGGTGTGGACATAGTAGTACAGTAGAAAACACAGCACACAAATACTATTGTAGACCTCGTCTGCAATAAGAACCATAGCTAATAGCCAACAAAGTGTTTTCCAACTCTGAGCCTTGGTATCCTGTAATACTCCGTTCTGCATCTTCGACTCCCCTCAATCACTCCCTGCTCTCTTCTACCCAACCCTGTGACTAAACACAGCATGAAACCTACATACCACAAAGGAGCCATACTCGTCCTTATATATGCTAATCAGAACATAGTACAAATCTCATCTCCTTTTTAAATTGATTGGCTGGACCATTCTCAAATACTTTACATCATTTTAGGACTTACTCAAGAAAATAGCGTCCGACAGAAACATGAACAAACCTGGGAGAAAAATTAGAGAAACAAAGGGCCGTATACAGATCTGGTGGGCAGAGACTGTCACAAACGTAGCAGTGTCCTGTCCACCTTATCACAAGTGCCATGGACTACAATGCACTAGTAATACAGCGGACGGGTTATCTGCCACATTTGTGAGAGAACCCTGACCGCCAACTCTAAATAAGGCCCAAAGAATTGTTGAGTTCCAAGATTTCACCTCCTACTTCACACACTCATGTCAAATGACACTCAAACCCACTGCCAAGCTCACAAAATCATCACTAAAGACACTTTCAAAGATTTTACTCCCCCATGAGGAAAACTATTAACAAAAGCATTGCTTCAAAATGATTCTCTTCATCCTCGGTCAAGGTACATAAACTTTCAAAGCACACAAAAATGTAAGCACCTAGGGCAACCTCTCCCAAATTCCAGAGGACCCACTTGCTTCTTCACGTCAAACAACATAGTCCTCAGTATTGCTGATGATCATCTTACCCACTCTTCTTGCCAAAAGGCTATACCAAATCCCGCTTCTATACTGGCTATACTTGCTAAAGAGTCCCAAAATATCTAGATTTGCAGCTGTGGTTCAGGCAAATAGTTCGGAGGAAACAGAACCCACCCCTTCTTCTTGCATTGCAAATTTATTAGATCAGGGGTGTACAATGTGGATGCTGAAGGGCCTGATCCATGTCAGATTTCAGGATAACTAAGTAAAAGAATTGTCCTCCTATTGTTTTTATATAAATTATCATATGGTAATATGCTGAAAATCTGGCATGGAATCAGAGCTACTGGACCCATGTTGGATACATTTATTTTAGATTTAGTCATGTACTACTCTCATCCATCTGCCGGAAGATCCACTCAATCCACCCTGGGTTACCTTGGAATCTTTGCTTCCAACTAAATATTTCTCTCTTGCATTGCACGCTTCATTATGCAGCTAAAAGAAAGCACCTTTGAACTTCATTTCCTCTCACACCAAAATGGAAATAAACAAAACCAAGTCAGATTGGATGAACAAAGCAAAGAATATTAACACCACCGAACCTCGCCCTTTTTGAAACTTCTGGATCAAGAGAGGCATTATCCTGCCAATAAATTTATTTTCTCAAGAGCAAATCATGCCCTATGAGGAATTAAAAAGAAATGTATTATCATGACCAAGAAAAATGTAATCATTATAAATGAATTTCCAATATCAGCAAATGTATTCACACCCACAACTGTACAACTACATCCACGAATAAGCTGATCTACAAATATCAGCACTCCTCCATTACTATTGCAATGACGTCTCACATGCACACACACTTAAGAAGTTTACTACTCAAGATTGGCAAGTCCAGTCCGCAGGGGTATGCCATATGCACCCAGCTTGACCCTATGGGAACCCCGCCTTGTAGGGCCCAGAAAGCACTCCACCTGGTAGATACTTGGGAGACAGCGGGGTATACGAAATGTGGTGATCTGATTGTGGAGGGAGGGCTACACACGTTTGAGGACTTGATGGAGGGGGCAGACCTTAACCAGGGGCAGTTTCTTTTGTACTCGGCTCTCTGCGAGATGGCTGGTAAACCGTGGGCCATAGAGAGAGAATTACCACAAATGAAACACCCATTAGAATTCATGTTAACAACGTCTTGCTCGAGACAAGCGATATCTGTCATTTACGAAGCTCTAAGTTGGGATCCTTCTGACCCCTGCCTCAAGACTGACAGGGAGTGGTGGAAAGAGGGATTGTCTATAGAACTGTCAGACATTACGTGGTTGAGATGTTTGGGGTATGTTGAATCGATTACATGAAACGCTCGGTTCCACTTTACCCAATTTCAGTCATCTACATCACACATACCTTTCCCCAGACAGAATAGGTAAAATGTACCCAAGTGCGAGCACGCACTGTCCCAGATAGGAGCAGACTTTCTTCATATGGTGTGGGCATACCCAGCGGTCTTCAATATTGGCAATCTGTGTTCTCTTGTATCTCAGTATTACGAATTCCATTCTGCCCTGTGAACCCGGCCGCCGTCTCTTGCACATGAGGTAGCGACAAAAAACAAACCAATTGGTGAGCTTCCAGGGCTTAGCGCCTCTCCTTGCAAAATGTCGTATTGCCATGTCTTGGGAAGCAGGAACTGCCCCCTCACTCATGCCATGGGGGAATGATGTTATACGCTGGGCCTCAGCTGAACAATCGATAAGAGCTGAAGCGCGAGCTAGAGATTGGAGGTGTAACCTTATGCAACAGTGATAGGACTATCTGACTGAACAGAAGGACCAATTAGATTGGGATGACTGATGTCTGGCTGCACAGATAGGAGGCCCGTGGCTGCAGTTGCTTTCATGATACAACCCATGACATGTGTGCTAGTGATTTACTAAAGGGGAGGAGGGCGGCGTAGCAGGGGAGGTACTGTCTGGTGTAGATTTGTTGAAATGGTTGATTTCCTGCGTGTGCTTCCTGGTTTCCCATATCCTCGTCCCAGATTGCGGGAGGAAACATTGTTCCAAATTCTTGTACATGCTGATGCCCCTGATCTGCACCTCTGACTGCTATCTCAGTCCATGAACAAAAATGTGACATAGTTACTGTGATTATACTCTTTTGATATTTACAGCTGGAATCCATTGCACAGAGGCTCTTGTCTGCTGTAAAACCAATAAAAAAGATTAAAAAAGATTTTGTTTTAAAAGAAGAAGATTGACAAGTTCAGTCAGAAAACAAAAAAGAAATCATGCCCAAAACCCTGCTTGTTCAACAGCTGATGGGCCAGTATATAGTTGAGTATCCTCCAGTGCTTCAATTCTGATTGAATATCCAATGAATTTTCTTTTCCACTGTCAGAACTCCTTGCAGAGGGCCACAGGGCACGCGGGGGCTACTGGGCCTAACCATGGTATTTGAAGCCTTTTACTCCTGATATCCCGGGCCCAACCTACTCTGGATCTCACTCAACTGGTCCAAGTACCCGTTCTACACTTTACACTCAGTGGTAGCTGTGGATGAGCCGTCAAGGCTCCCTTGAGGGGGATGTAGATAAAGGCCAGTGAACACGAATCATAACTCAAAGTGCAGACAGTGCGAACAATAAATCAATCAATGTTCAGACAAATACTTGCTTTTAGAAGAAAAAGTATTATTTTATTTCTAATTCTACACATGCAAACAAATACGACATTCAGAAGCAACAACACACTCCCCCTAGTAGTTGTCAGGCAAATTCCTGTCCCACTCTCCTTTGTTAAACGCGTTCCGGGCTATTTCCCAGGGCTTAATTTGAGCCGGTTGTTTCTGGTACTCCGCGCCGGCACTTAATCATCAACACCAGCGCTTATAGCACCAGTTTCACACACACTCATTTGGTAGGCATGGGGAGATTAAGTGATTCGCCCAAAATCACAGGATGTTGAGCAACGCCGAGACTCGAACCTGGTTCCCCAGCTCCGAAATAGGCAGCTCTGGCCATTAGGCCACATCCTCTCCCTAAAATAAGTGCCGGGGCTCTGGTCAGGAGGCAGCTTGCACCAGCCCCTTTCTCCTGTTAGCGCTGCCTCGTAAGGAGAGCCCCGGCACTTTTTTTGTTTACAAGTTAATCACTGGTATTCCCCATTGAACTGAGGCCACATCATGGAATGCAAACTATTAGGTCATACTCAAGTGTTCTTTTGGACCTCTTCAAGATTTCAGTTAACAGTGTCTATGGTGCCGCAGCAACTTCAGCAGTGAATCCCCTGGGCTCCAAAGGCTTGGTTTCAGTCTTAACCAATCCAGAGGTGTGACTGTGTTCAGCAGTGCAGCGAGTGCCCTCTCCTCGGGCGGTTGCAAGTCCGGATTCTGGATGGCAAAGCAGGGCTGCTTGTAATGGACGCAAGCACCCGGCGGCGCAGGCTCTTCCTGTTGAGCAGTGCTGCTGCTTGGTTTCCAGTGATCGGAGCGGCGCTCGCTCAGCGGACATAAAAGATAAGTTGCTTTTCCCCTAACAAAAGGGGGTCAGGGGAATTATTCAGCTCCTGACTGGAGATCAGCGAGGGTGCTACATCCTCAACACTCAACAGCAATACCGGAAGCCCCTTCAGGCATATGGGGTTGCTGTGTTGTTCACTATCGGGTGCAGAGTCTTCGGTGCGATCGGCCTAATCATGGCAGACAAAAGTTTCACGCTCCAGCCGAATTAAGTTCACTTGTGACTACTATTGTCATACGGGGTCACCGCGGTGAGGCGGTGCGAGCCTGGTGCTCCCCACATGGCGCACTTCACACAGCTGAGATCACAGCAACCTTCTTCTGGCATACGGGGGTGGTTGTTGGACTGTTCCTGCACATGAACAATGGCCCAATCGGTGCGCAACCACTCTCCTTACACCTTGCTTGGGGACCTCTCTCAGCAGGGCTCCTCACTGGACCTTGCTCTCTCCAACGCTCTCCCCTTCCTCACAGGGCACACTGGACTTGGCAAGCAGGCAGGCGTTGGTGCTCTAGGCTCCAGTGTAGGTGATCTTGGTTTCCCTGGATGATGTCCCCTTACCCAGCATGCATACAGGCTGAAGTCATACAGAGCTTCCCTCCTCACACAGCCTGTCTGGCTGTTGGGTAGAGGACACATTTTTGGGAGCTCAACCTCCCCTTCTTATAGTCCTTTTCCAGATACCACATGTGATTTAGGGTCTGAGTCTTTGAAGTTTTATGTTGGGGTTTTGCTTCTTTTGAAGTGGGCATTTCTCCTTTTTATCTTCCGTCAGGAAGAGGTCTATCACAGCAGGCACGACTCCGAAGCTGATTTGTCATTCCCATGAATTATGTTGTGCATAGAGTTTACACCTAGATGTCAGCCACAGTGATATGTGCATCAGAGGTTTTTTCCTTTCTTTGCAGTTTTATATAGCGCAAACTCGACCCCAAGGTATCAGAGCGCTTTATATGAGCACCATTTGCATTACAGATGGACACATTCATTTATAGACACGGAGAGATTAAGTGATTTACCCAGAACCACAGGATGATGAGCCTCCCACCGAGACTTGAACCCGTTTCCCGAACTTCAAAGTCAGCCGCTGTAGCCGTTACGCCACATACTCTCTCCTAGGGTTAACCCCCGACCAACTCTTTATGATTCTCTTATCAGCCCCATCTTCCTTCCTGAGAGGTGTCCAGGCCTCTTCCTTGTGATCCATTACTGAATTTCTATTTTCTTTATTGAGGTTTAACACCATCTCCGATCCAGTTGAATGTGGGAGATCTGACTAAGGTAAATTTTGGGGCGTCTTGATTTTGGGATACAGAGTTTTGATCCCACACAGTTCACTGCTTAAAATTCATAGACACAGTAGGCAGCCGCGAATGTTACACGTGGATGCTCTGGTGAACAGACTGACTGCACACTACAATACTTTAATGTATCATTACAGCCCACAGAGCCAGTGAATGCCGCAAGCCCTCAGCTGGTTGATGGGCTTGAGCAACAGGTGAAGCTGTACAAAGAAGGCAAGACACAACAAATTCCACTAATGAAAGACTCCAAGGTCACGAATGTGTGCCAGGTCTGTCACTATCCCTTTCCTGCTGTCCCTCCGACCTCAGAGGTCTGTTGTGATAGCTGCGCCCGTGGGCGTGTACGAGTACCTACCAATTGCATGGGAGAATCCTATTGGCTATCCCACTCTTCGTGTTTCAGTGGACGATCTAATTGTAGGTAATTGTCAACTAAATTGTTCTTTAAAGGCTGTGGTGTAGACCTTATGCTTCTCGTAGGAGACAATCACCACAGCTATTTATTTTGAAAGTTTACACAGTTAACCCTTGCACAACCTTCGACTACTCATCTAAAAATAATTGCATGAGTACACACAACAAAGGGTGTTTTTTGGAACTACACTGTGACCTAATGTCTCTCAATTGTCAATGAGATATGAACAAGGAAAATTAACACTGGAAAGGGTATGGATCCTCCCTGCCCACACCCTTTCCTGCCCGGTTCGGAGTGGTTACATTTTAGCAGTAAATTAAACTGTACAATGAGCTCAAATGGATGTTAGAAAACAAGCGGGTGGAAGAGGATAAAATAGTGTTCAAACACCGCACCAGAATCTGAAACAAAACACCAGAGGTTACAGATGTGAAGCCAGAGAAACAAAAGGCCTGCGTCCTAAGAGGCAGGTCAGATCTGCTAAGAGAAAGGCAGCATAGCATGTCTGATCCAACAAGCTTCAATGGAAAATAAAAAGAAGGAACAGGTGCAGCTGTCCGAAAGCAGCCCTGCAGTAACCTGACTCACTTCAAATAGCGGAAACTAAACACCTTTTGGTAATTACACCTCTGGCGGTAACACTACCCCATGTGCATTTACAAGGTGCCAACAAAAAGGTGTACAACTTACAAGGATTTCAAAGCATCTACTAGAGGAACTCCCTCGTAGCAAACATATTGGCACTCCGCCTATTTTTCAGGTAAATTCCAAGCTAATTCATCAAAGGGGCGAGTTTAACCACTGGAAACAGTGCATGTGCTGTGCTATATACCACTGCGATGCAGGCATATAAGAACCCCATGACACCAGTGTCCACAGACGAAGAAGACTCCTTTGCTTAGCTGGTAATTGTGGTTTCCCTTCATGAGTTGTCAACACCACCCCCTCCAAGACAGAGACACAATGTAAGTGAGATGAATATTGCAGCGCTTCCAGACAAACTGATACAACTCTAGGCACTTCGAGGATGAACAGAAAGGGCTGCACATGCGCAACCATTGTTAGGGTGTCAACCAGGTTTGCTCCCATTTGTTCTGTTGAGAAATCAATACTATAAATTAATAATGGAGCAAAATAGCAAGAATGAAGGCGCACCCGGCATATAGCAGAGGGGTGCCTTTAGTCACTCCACGGGCAGGAGCAGCCAAGGTGGAGAGTCGTCCTTCTTTGATGTCGCCACAACGGAGGGTTGCGCCCATGACGTCATCGGATGGCGCCCAAGGGACTACAGCTTATAAGGCCCCGCAAGGCGAGGGATCGGCCTCTTTTTCCCTTCACTGAGCACCGGGATACATCATACCGGATTCGCACAACCACCCACCCACCCTGGAAGAAGGCAGAATGTGGCGGAATTTCTTGCAGCAGAAATGGGGGCTACCCCAAATGTGGACCGATTTACTGGACTTTCCCCTTGGAGGGGGTTGATTTATGTGGGCACTGGGCAGGCAGGAGGGGGGACTGACCTGCTGGTGGTCCTGGACCTTTCTGCCCTACCCCAGGATGCCAGAACTTGAACATTTTGGGGGATTTTGCCTGGTGGCAGGTATCCCATGGCAGGGACAAACCGCTATGCGGTGCCCTGGAAGTTACTAATAAAGGTATGCCCTTGGTTGAAGGTGTGGGCGATGGATAAGGTAAAGGGGCCTGCTGGCACTTGGCATTATCCTTTCTGAAATGTTCCTCTGTGAAGGAAGGTAGAGATACTGATGTGTTGCTTGCACAATCTCTGAGCTGTTCATCTGCCCTATGTCCTGCTTCTCATAACAATTATGTATGATCTGGCTGATCTTATATATACGGTGTTCTCATAACAATGTTTGCTTAACTATGACGATGGTTGTCACTTATCATTTCACAATGAGTTTATGTGTATGTAATTAAAAAGGCCACGCCCTTGGTTAAACCACATTAATGGCTGTTGTCCATCTCCTTGGGAGTGATGCAGTGAGGGGCAGCGAGTTGCACGTTGTTAGTGCACTATGGACACCGAGGCTCGGGCGCAATTACCGGTGAAAACAGCAGCCTCAGCTAAATACCATACATCAAATGAATTAGGACAGACTGCAGCTCCACACGTCCCCAAAATAGGCATATTCCATAAAGACTACTATTGTCACTAAGAAAACAAACCTAGAAACTATAAAGCACTGGTTTTCGTTCCAGCTAAAAACAGCGAAGACTCCCAGACAACGGATTAAGTGGCGATTCACGATTTGTAGCAGGGCACTTCACCAGTAAAATGAGCAAGTACCTGTTCATTTAATAACTTGAACTGTGCGTTGTCAAGAAACACCCTTCATAAGGCATGAATTAGAAGGTGAACCAGTGAATATATATGTCATAATTAAAAATTCTAAAGGGGAACGCTTCTATGGTTCATTAACAATAAACTAACACGTTTCCAGATTTCAAAACAAGGAGCTTAGGGAGTCTGGTCTTCTTCAGTTCTTCCATCTACAGCTTGAAACCTCTCTCTTCACTTATGTCTGACCTCTGAATATCTTACCGTCTGCAAAAACAGAACAACCTCACTTTTATCACATGTGCTGTAAATAAGCAGTGTACTCCCTTACATCTCCTCAGTAATATCCACCTACAGTGATGTCATGAGTGATGTCACTGACCAGGTCATGAGTGATGTAATATGTGAGGTCATAAGCAGTGCATTGCCGGGGAGTAAGTTATAGTTAGCTCAGGTAACTATAACTGCCGAATTTCACTGGTTTTTAACAGTGAAATCTGAGCCTAACTAGAACGAATATATATATATATATATATATATATATATATATATATATATATATATATATATATATATATATATATAAATAAAAGGTGCAAGCGGGATTTCAGAGAAAATAGGAACTACAACGAGGAGTATGCGGCAAAAGAAAAACCACTAAATCCAACAGATGAATTACAAGTGGTAAATCTTTCAAAGCGAACAATGTCGGAAGCAGAAACAGCTTTACTTAAACGAGGTATAAACTTTTGTCCTACTCAACAGATGGATCTGGCACGGTAAACATCACTCACCCCGCATCCGTGACCCCGCATGTTATTACAATGCAGTCGTTACAACGACCGCATTGTAACAACGCAATACCATTACCCCGCAAGTCGAAACCACGACTTGCGGAGGGGGGGAGGAGGTGTTGGATTTAAAATCCAACACCTTCCCTGCTGTCCGCACAGACTGGAGTTGGAATAGTAAATCATACTATTCCAACATCCAGCGCCCCCCTCCGCAAGTAGTGGTAACGACTTGCGGGGTAATGGTATTGCGTTGCTACAACGAGGTCGTTGTAACAACCAAATTGTAATAACATGCGGGGTGAGGGAAAGCGGGAAAAGGAGTGCTATTCATCTGGCACAGATAAGGATCAACCTTTATAAATACATTAGGAAAATCAAACTTGCAAAGGTCTTCACTGAAAATCAAGAAATGCGGAAACATACTAATACCATATTACAACCAGTGTCAACTTTGTCAGCCAAAGAGTCAGAAGATTTCCTAACCCTTCTAAATCTCAATGCGGAAAATGGGGATGACAATATATCCTTACAATGAGCATGCTCACAAATGGGAGCTGGTCTAAGCGGAAAAAGACCCAACTCAAGATTTTACCCCCAACATACACCAGGCAACAAAGTAGATCTGTTTCAGGAGGCGGTAATCCAAGACATATATAAATTAAAAAGAACTAAATATACGGATAACCTAACAAAATCAGAGAGAGAAGCGCTGGAAAGCCTCACCAAAGATAACCAAATTGAAATTAAAATCGCTGACAAAGGCGGAAATGTGGTAATCTGGGACCGCACCGCCTATGTCACAGAGGCACACCGTCAACTAAGAGATCTGGAGTATTATGAAAGATTAAAAACTAATCCAACAATGGATATAAAAAAGAGATCTGGATAAAAAACTCCTAGAATGGTTATCGCAAAATCTTATTGATGAAGAAGAAAGAAAATATCTTACTGTGGACTTTCCAATAACGGCAACCATTTATTTTCTGCCTAAATTGCATAAAGATTTTTAAAAAACACCAGGCCGACCGATTCTATCCGCCAAAGGTTCACTGTTGGAGCCGATTGCTAATTACATCGACCACTTTTTAATGCCCTTAGTAGCCAGATTAAATTGTTATATAAAGGACACCAATGACTTACTAAGAAACCTACAGAATACACTCTGGCAAGAGCCGTATAAACTTATCACAAGGACGTCATATCTCTTCACACAAACAGAGAATGAGATAGGAATCAGGGCCTGCAACTTCTTCCTCCAGGAAAGGAACACCCATTATAGTGATCACAACAAGATGCTACTTGAAATGATTTCAACATGTTTGACACAAAACATCTTTGTATTTGGCGAGGAAATATACCGCCAAAACAAGGGGACTGCGATGGGGTTTTCCTTTAGCCCCAGCTACGCTTGCCTGGCAGTGGGATGGTGGGAAAAAGAAGTAGCATGGCACCCACAAAATGACAAATTCGTGAATAAAACTATAATGTGGATCCGCTTTATTGATGATTTGCTAATCATCTGGGATGGCACCGAGTCTGATTTCCAGGAATATTTTGAAATCCTAAATACAAGTGTAACAAATTTGAAATTCACCTAAGAGATCAGCAGGGAGAGGGTGATTTTCCTGGATAGGGAAATCTACATAAAAAATAATCAAATACAGACGACTCTCCATCGAAAAACAACAGCCATCAATGCCACACTACAGGCTACGAGTTTCCATCAACCATCACTCAACTCAAGCATACCATACGGCGAATTCTTAAGAATTCGAAGAATTTGCACTGAAGAAGAAGAGTGGCAAAAACACAGCGCAGCAACCACAGAAAGATTTGAACAAAGGCAGTACAATAAGAGCATAATAAAAAGTTGTTTGAAGAAATCAAATGAAAGATCAAAGGAAGAATGTTTAACTCCAAAACATAGAAGTGAGACACAAGACCTTGAACCTATCGGGCTAGTCATGGATTTCTCGAAAGAATCTAAGGAGATAACCAAAATCCTTGGGAAAAATTGGAAGATTCTGCAGTTGGATACCACTTTTGGAAAACTCGTGGGCAAACACCCAAATATTACATATCGTAGAGCCAGGAACTTAAAAGATCGGCTAGTCCATAGCCATTTCAAAGGAAAAAGCAAGAAAAATGATCAATGGCTGAAAACAAAGGAGTTCGTCGAGTGCCATAACTGCAAGGTCTGCCAAATTGCAAAACCAACTACAGAAATAAAATTAGCAAACAAGGTGTGGAAAATCAAAGAGTTAATTACATGTAAGAGCCAATTCACAGTCTATGTGATTGAATGTCCGTGCTTTCTTAAATATGTAGGCAGGACGATCTGTGAGCTCAAAAAAATAATACTGGAACATGTTCGGGCCACTATCAATAAAGACAAAACAAATGCGGTGGCGAAACACATGGAGCAACATCACAAGAGCGATTGGAAATTGCTGAAATTCTACGGGATAGAAACAGTGCCACAGAATGATCGTGGGGGTAATAGAGAAAAAACATTACGTCAAAAGGAATCACGCCACATTCTAAATTTAAGAATGGCCTAAATCAAAGTGAAGATTTGTACATCCATTTATAAAACAAACATATGAATTACTTTCCTTTTTTTATTCTTGATGAAAAAATTGTACAACCACCAATTTTATATACATGAAAAAGTATGGATTAATTGATTGACATAAACAATGTCTAATGGTCCATAACGAGTCAAAGGAATAATAAACAAAAGGGTAAGAACAAGAATTGGTCAAAATCAACCCACTAGAGGGACTTGAAACTGAGAACTGGTTAAAACATCCAAAATGACCATAAATAATATCATAGACTCGATAACCCATTATAGAAAAAGAACATTCACTGAATTTTAATTCACGTTCACTATTTCACTTGTAAATCATTTTGTTATGATTTTTGTTTTATGCACATATATACAGCACTGTAAACTGGCGGAAAAGAAAATGTACTCTTGTGGTACTACATATCCCACAATGCTTAGGAGCGCTTGACAAAGCACACAGGAAATGACCTAAAGAATTCAAAAAGTATTTTACTGGTTGTTTGTCAAACGCTAGCTAGGATCGTGATCAAGGTCTTATGCTAAGACCGAAACGCATTGGTCAGTTGCCTTCACCTTGGCTACGAGTTAAAGAAAATAGAAGAAAAATTGCAAAACACCTACGGGAATGCGACCCTCTTTCCTTCCTGCTGGGAAGGATTTGTGATGAATAGGAAGCGGTTCGGCTCGACCGCGGGATCCCACACCTTTGATGAGCGCCGCTGAAACCCGACTAACGGAGCCAAATCTGGAGGATATATACATATATATATATATATATAGATAAAGATATATATATATATATATCAGTGAACTTTCCTTCGGCCAACAAAGGATGAGGATGCCGTATCTTGACAAAATAATGATTTGTCAGCTGTCGGACGCGTTTCGCCTGACCTGCAGGCTTGCTCACCAACAAATACAATAAAGTTTTCAGCCATTTTAAATGTCATGAGTGCCGTGTCACGTGTCAAACTACTAAAACAGTGTATCAGAAGACAGACTTGTAGTTTTTCGATTGAAAACGCAATGTTTTGATATTACATACAAACAAACTTCGCTGCCCAACAAAAGCTACAAAAATTAAATAAACAAATCAAATGTGCAATCATAAACACTACTGCAAAGTAGTTCTAATTCGTTATGTGATACCTCCGCACACTGTTATGGGCATGTGCCCATATTTTACCAAATAATAAAACCTAAGTAGGCATCTCCCCTTAAGCAGCTATTGTGCTAGTGCTTTGCGATATCTTTATACAAATATAATCACAATCAAGCCCAAGTGGGCATATATTAGATGGCACATAAGTTGTTTGTAAACATATGAACGTCTTCTGAAAGTGCAAGTGTCTAAAAAGGAAAAAAAACAAATTGTGATGTTTTTATATAAAGTGAAAAAATAAATGGGTAAAAACATGAGCAAAGGGACGAGGACTCACTTATTACTGCAATTGATTATAGGTGTGTATGTAGATCTTCCTCCATGTTTAAACCTTCCGGGATTTTGCTGTTCAATTTTTATTATATATGAAGATTCTAACCTTCTCAATTGTTTCCCCCGATTTCCACCTCTCACATTGGGCTTAATTGCATCTATTACAAAATAAGATAATCCCTCTGTGTTTTTGCAATGGTGTTGCTCGAAATGTCGTGCCACCGGATAAGTTTTATCCCCATTTTTGATGGCTCTTAAGTGTTGGAGCACACGTTTGTGGACTGGTAAGATTGTGCTGCCCACGTACCTCAGGCCACAAGGGCACTGAAGCACGTACACAGCAAAATCCGTTTTGCACGTGTATTGACCTTTAATTTTCATCTCCCTCTTAGAGAGCCCTGTTTTATACATGGTGGTGTTTGCCCCATGTACACAAGCTTTACATTTTGAACATCTTACAAATCCTTCTCTCCTCCCTAACCACATAGAAGCAGCCGCCTTGGGTTTGGATGCTGGTATCACATTACTAACCAACATTTGTTTGAAGGATCTCGCTCGTCTAAACGTTATTTGTGTTCTCTTCTGTACCAATTTGCCCAAAACTTTGGTATCGCTTTGTTCGCCCTAAGTTGGCAGGGTATGCCCAGACGTGGGTCCCTTGCTCACTTTGCCACTGGATTCAAGATAGCCTGGCTGATGAGGGTTTTGAACCCGAAACCGGTCCCAGGATGCTTGTTTCCGGTCCAGGGAAGACATGGCTTGGCAGTTCGGGCTGGACTGTTCCCATGAGGCACAGGGTCAGACTGATTTGCATATGGCCATGTCTGAACTGGGGTGGTGGAGTGAGCTAAAGAATGATGATGGATTAAACCCAGACTCAGTTGACTGGGGGTGAGTGTTTGATTTGCTCTAACGCTCCGTCCATCATCCCCTTTGGTATCGCTTTGTTCGCCCTAAGTTGGCAGGGTATGCCCAGACGTGGGTCCCTTGCTCACTTTGCCACTGGATTCAAGATAGCCTGGCTGATGAGGGTTTTGAACCCGAAACCGGTCCCAGGATGCTTGTTTCCGGTCCAGGGAAGACATGGCTTGGCAGTTCGGGCTGGACTGTTCCCATGAGGCACAGGGTCAGACTGATTTGCATATGGCCATGTCTGAACTGGGGGTGGTGGAGTGAGCTAAAGAATGATGATGGATTAAACCCAGATCAGTTGACTGGGGGTGAGTGTTTGATTTGCTCTAACGCTCCGTCCATCATCCCCTTTGGTATCGCTTTGTTCGCCCTAGGTTGGCAGGGTATGCCCAGACGTGAGTCCCTTGCTCACTTGCCACTGGATTCAAGATAGCCTGGCTGATGAGGGTTTTGAACCCGAAACCGGTCCCAGGATGCTTGTTTCCGGTCCAGGAAGACATGGCTTGGCAGTTCGGGCTGGACTGTTCCCATGAGGCACAGGGTCAGACTGATTTGCATATGGCCATGTCTGAACTGGGGTGGTGGAGTGAGCTAAAGAATGATGATGGATTAAACCCAGATCAGTTGACTGGGGGTGAGTGTTTGATTTGCTCCAACGCTCCGTCCATCATCCCCTTTGGTATAGCTTTGTTCGCCCTAAGTTGGCAGGGTATGCCCAGACGTGGGTCCCTTGCTCACTTTGCCACTGGATTCAAGATAGCCTGGCTGATGAGGGTTTTGAACCCGAAACCGGTCCCAGGATGCTTGTTTCCCGGTCCAGGGAAGACATGGCTTGGCAGTTCGGGCTGGACTGTTCCCATGAGGCACAGGGTCAGACTGATTTGCATATGGCCATGTCTGAACTGGGGTGGTGGAGTGAGCTGAAGAATGATGATGGATTAAACCCAGATCAGTTGACTGGGGGTGAGTGTTTGATTTGCTCTAACTCTCCGTCCATCATCCCCTTTGGTATCGCTCTGATTTGGAGCAGCGGCGGTCAAACACAAGCAACAAGTGTTATATATATATAATGACATTACTATGCATACTGATATCATGCATGGCTTTACAACGCGGGTATTACTTCGCTAGTATGCTTACAAAGACCTACCATTACAATGCATTCTTTTACCACGCATAGGCCTTTACCACGCATGCCATTACAACGCAAAGGCATGCGTGGTAAAGGCATACACTTGTTAAAAGTGTGTAGGGTAAGTAACACTACCCTGCCCTACCCTAAACCCTAAAACACTTCCCCTGCATAACCCCGCCAACCCCCAGTCCTCCCCTACCTTAAACCCTAAAACACTACCCCCGCACGACCCTACCCTGACCCCCAGTCCTCTCCCTACCCTAAAACACTACCCTGCACAACCCTCGACCCACAGTCCTCTAGCTACTGTAAAGCCTAAACCACTACCCCTACATGACCCCCCCCTTTTACCCTAAAATTGTAACCCCCACCCCAGGCCCAATACCCCTTACCTCTCTCTCCTCGTGGTTCCTGCGGTCGTCTGAGGGGCAGTGCACATTGTTGTGAGGAAACGGAAGAGCCTCCGTTTCCTCACAATGACATGGATCGCCTATATTTTTTATGACATATGTGCTTTTACCATACATACCTTTACAACAAAATTCGTTGTAAAGGCATGCGTGGTAAAAGCACATGCGTTGTTAAAAAAATGCATAGTAAAGACTACGCGTTGTTACAACACATGCGTGGTAATGCTTGCGTTGTAATGGCATGCGGGGTAACAGCTGCGATGTAATGGCTGTTCCCCATATTATAATACAATATCTATATATATATCTATATATCTATATCTATATCTAGATCTATATCTATATACACACACACATATATACATACACACATATACATATATTTCACTGGAAAAAACAGGTTTCAGGGACGTTTTAGTTAGGCTGACATTCTCGTACAAAAACAGAGAAATTCAGCTGTTATAGTTAGCTGAGCTAACTATAACTCATGCCCCCGCAATGCACTGCTGACGACATCACATATTACATCACTCATGACATGGTCAGTGACATCACTGATGACATTATCCAGTGACTGAATGTTACTAAAAGGTTTAAGAATGTTACATATACATATATATACATATATATGGCCAGGTCATTGGTGACTGTGGGGGAGCCTCAAGGCCCCAGCAGTCCCTGCCGGCTCCCCGCCTCCTGTGGGAGCCAGCATTGCTTTTGGGCAAAGGGAGCTGCTAACAGGCAGCTCCTTCTGGCCAAAAGCAATTCTGCTTCGCTTCATGGAAGCAAGAGCATTTTCCATGCTCTCGCTTACATGAAGCGAAGCAGTGTTTGCTATGCTTGGCGGGAGCAGTGCTCTCACCAAGCCATAGCAAACTGCAATGTCCCAGGTGGTGGGCACCCCAGGACATTTCTGGAGCTGGCCCTGGGGGTAGTGGTCCCCAAGGCCATGGAGGGCTCCTGGAGGGCTGAGTAAATAGATGACATTAAGCATAATACAGTCCATGTTATCTTACAGCACTTTTTCCTGTCCAATGAAGAGGAGACAGAAGTGTTTTAAATGTGGTGAAATGGTTAATGGCAACACTATGGCATTGAGAAATGCATAATTGGTGAAACGTGTCAGCCAAATTAAAGTGAAGACTGTGAACCGCAGAGTGTTCCGTGATTTCCTGGTATGGGATTTTGGTGGTTAATGTTTTCATGACGGCCGCAGTCACGATGGAGGCACCCGCCCGCAAGTTGTTCAACAGCGTTTTTGGCATTTGGTGGAAGATATACATATTTTCCCTGAAAAAAACATAGCTTTCAGGGACGTTATAGTTAGAAATTTGCATTTAAAAAACCTTAGAAATTCACTGAAAGAACCACAGGTTTGAGAGATGTTACAGTTGGTTGTACATTTCACTCGTACAAAACCATAGAAATTTGGCCGTTATAGTTAGTTGAGCTAACTATAAATCACGCCCCCGCAATGCACTGCTGATGATGTCACATATTATATAACTCATGACATGGTCAGTGACATCACTGATGACATCACTGATTACATCATCCAGGGACTGGGTGATTTTTAAAAGTTTAAGAATGTTATATATAGATACGCAAAAGGTGTATTGAAGAATGAGTGGGTGTAGGAGTGTCTGAATGGATGGTTTAGTGGATGCGTGACTGACTGTATAAGTGAGTGATTAAATGTGTCTTAGTGAATGATTGGGTGAATTACTAATCTGTGTCAATGTCTGTATCAGTCTGTCAGTTGCTGTGTAGGTCGCTGCATGAGTTGGTTAGTAGCTACATGAGTGCCTATATGGGTTCATGATTGGTGTCTGAGTACCTGTATTGGTGCCTGAGTGTCTGTGTGGGTGGGTGGATGGGTGGGTGGGGGGTGTAACTCCTCACATGGATGTGTGAGTGGGTGATTCAGAGAGTGTATGGGTTCATGAGCGCATATGCGAGGGGCTGTATGGGTGAGTGAGTGTGCGTATAGCTGTGTTGGTGAGTGAATGGATGTCTCAGTGGTATATGTGTGAGTAACTACTTATGTGAAAGGCAGTATATGTGAGTGTTGGAGTATATAAATGACTATATGTGAGAGTGAGTGATTGTGAGAGTGGCTATATGGATGAGTGTGTGCTTGTATCAGTGATTGTATAAGAGAGTAAGTATGTGTTAGTATCTGTATGAATAAGTGAGGTGGTGTGTGTATAACTGTATAGGTGAGTAAATGGGAGCGTGATTGATTCTTTGCATGACTGACTAGGTGTGCGAGTAACTATGGGTGAGTGGCGGTGTGTGAGTGTCTTTATGGGTGTATGAGTTCATATACCAGAGGCTGTATTGATGAGTGACTGCGTGTATGAGTGACTGTATGGGTGAGTGAGTGGATGTGTGTAGACCTATGAATCAGTGAGTGGGTAGGTACTAACTGGTATTGGTGTGTCTACGGTTTCGAGAATGGTAGTCTGTATTTTAGAGTGGGTGTATCAAAGGTTATATTAGGGTGTGAGGAGGTGCATCAGATGATCACGTGGATGATGTCATCAGTGATGTCATGAGTGATGTCACTGACCATGTCATGAGTGATGTAATATGTGACGTCATCAGCAGTGCATTGCGGGGGCGCGAGTTATAGTTAGCTCAACTAACTATAACGGCCGAATTTCTTTGGTTTTGTACGAGTGAAATGTACAACTAACTATAACGTCCCTGAAACCTATGTTTTTTCTGTGAATTTCAAAGGTTTTTTAAATGAAAATTTCTAACTATAACGTCCCTGAAACCTATGGTTTTTTCAGTGAATTTCAAAGGTTTTTTAAAAGAAAATTTCTAACCATAACATCCCTGAAACCTCTAGTTTTTTCAGTGAATTTCTAAGGTTTTTTAAATGCTAATTTCTAACTATGCCTACATTAGGTAGGACATGTGCAGAAAGAGGAAGAAAGGTGCAGAAAGAAGCAAGAGATGTGCAGAAAGAACATACTGAGGTGCAGAAAGAGGCCTACTGTGACTGTACCTTACAACAGACTCATACAAAGTAGCCTAATCACTCAGTCTCCCAAGATGTCTTAAACCTCACTTTTCTCTTGAAGATTCAATATTCATCGACTGCTCAGAATGTTAAGCCTACCAAATACAAAACAGCAATCCTAAGCATATGAATGTTGCAAGTCTGACCAAGTTTGTGAAGGTATGCATGCATGTGTCTCTGCTTTTACCTAGTGACACGTTACATAAAAATAAACATACAAATACTTGAATACCTGTGTTTCAAACAGCATACTCTGTAAATTTGTGTACAAAAAGGTAGAAGCAAGAGAAGTGCAGAAAGAAGCAAGAGGGGTGCAGAAAGAGGAAAGAGAAGTGCAGAAAAAGGCAAGCGAGATGCACAAAGAGGAAATAAGGGTGCAGAGAGAGGCAAGAGGGGTGCAGAAAGAGGCAACGGAGGTGCAGAAAGAGGCAACAGAGGTACAGAAGGAGGCAAGAGAGATGCACAAAGAAGAAAGAAGGGTGCAGAGAGTGGTAAGAGGGGCGCAGAAAGAGGCAAGAGGGGTGCAGAAAGAGGCAAGAGGGGTGCAGAAAGAGGCAAGAGAACTGCACAAAGGCAAGAGAGTTGCAGAATCAGACAATAGAGGTGCAGAAAGAGGGAACAGGGGTGCATAAAGAGGGAAGAGGGGTGCAGAAATTTGCAAGAGGTGCAGAAAGAACCAACAGAGGTGCAGAAAGAGGCAAGAGGGGCACAGAAAGAGGCAAGAAAAGTGCAGAAAGCAGCAAAAGAGGTAGGAGAGGTGCAGAAAGAGGCAAAAGGGGTACAGAAAGAGGCAAGAGGGGCGAGAAAGAAGCAAGAGAAGTGAAGAAATAAGCAACAGAGGTACTGAAAGAGGCAAGAGGGGTGCAGAAAGAGGCAAGAGAAGTGCAGAAAGAAGCAACAGTGGTGCCGAAAGAGGCAAGAGAGGTGCAGAAAGAGGGAACAGGGGTGCAGAAAGAGGTAAGAGGGATACAGAAATGTGCAAGAGAGGTGCAGAAAGAAGCAAGAGCCGTGCAGAAAGAAGCAAGAGAAGCGCAGAAAGATGAGAGGTGGAGAAATAGGGAGGAGGGGTGCAGAAAGAGGCGAGAGGGATGCAGAAAGAGGCAGGCGTGGTGCAGAAAGAAGGAAGAGAAGTGCCGAAAGAAGCAAGAGAGGTACAGAAACAGGCAGGAAAGATGCAGAAAGAGACAACAGGGGTGCAGAAAGAGGCAAGAGGGGTGCAGAAAGAGGCAAGAGGTGTGCAGAAAGAGGCAAGAGGTGTGCAGAAAGAGGCAAGAGGTGTGCAGAAAGAGGCAAGAGGGGTGCAGAAAGAAGCAAGTGAGATGCAAAAAGAGGCAACAGAGGTGCAGAAAGACGCAAGAGGTGCAGAAACAAGCAAGAGAGGTGCAGAAAGAGGGAAGACGAGTACAGAAAAGGCAACAGGGGTGCAGAAAGAAGCAAGTGAGATGCAGAAAGAGGCAAAAGAAGTGCAGAAAGAAGCAACAGAGGTGCAGAAAGAGGCAAGAGGGGTGCAGAAAGAGGCAAGTGGGGTGCAGAAAGAGGCAAGAGATGTGCAGAAAAAGGGAAGAAGGGTGCAGAAAGAAGAGAAGTGCACAAAAAGGCAAGAGAGGTACAGAAAGGCAAGAGGGGTGCAGAAAGATGCAAGAGGGCTGCAGAAAGAGGCAAGAAGGGTGCAGAAAGAGGCAAGAAGGGTGCAGAAAGAGGCAAGAGGGATGCAGAAAGAAGCAAGTGAGATGCAGAAAGAGGCAACAGGTGCAGAAAGATACAAGAGAGGTGCAGAAACAAGCAAGAGAGGTGCAGAAAGAGGGAAGACGAGTGCAGAAAGACAACAGGGGTACAGAAAGAAGCAAGTGAGATGCAGAAAGAGGCAAGAGGGGTGCAGAAAGAGGAGAGAGAAGTGCAGAAAGAACAAAAATGTGAAGAAAGAGGCAAGAGAGGTGCAGAAAGAGGCAAGAGATGTGCAGAAAAAGGGAAGAAGGGTGCACAAAGAAGCAAGAGAAGTGCACAAAAAGGAAAGTGAGGTGCAGAAGGAGGCAAGAGAATTGCAGAAAGAGGCGAAAGAGTTGCAGAAACATGCAAAAGGAGTACAGAAAGAGGGAACAGGTGTGCAGACAGAGGCAAGAGAGGTGCCGAAAGACGGACGAGGGGTACAGAAAGAGGCATGCAGAAATCTGCAACAGGTGCAGAAATAAGCAAGAGGGGTACAGAAAGAACCAACAGAGGTGCAGAAAGAGGCAAGAGAGGTGCAGAAAGAGGCAAGAGGGGTACAGAAAGAGGCAAGAAAGGTGCACAAAGAAGCAAAAGAGGTGCAGAAAGAGGCAAGAGGGGTGCAGAAAGAGGCAGGAGAGGTGCACAAAGAAGCAACAGAGGTGCCGAAAGAGGCAAGAGAGGTGAAGAAACAGGCAAGAAAGGTGCAGAAAGAGGGAACAGGGGTGCAGAAAGAGGTAAGAGGGATACAGAAATTTGAAAGAGAGGTGCAGAAAGAAGCAAGAACAGTGCAGAAAGAAGCAAGAGAGGTGGAGAAATAGGGAGGAGGGATGCAGAAATTTGCAAAAGAGGTGCAGAAAGAAGCAAGAGCAGTGCAGAAAGAACCAACAGAGGTGCAAAAAGAGGCAGGAGAGGTGCAGAAAGAGGCAGGAGAGGTGCAGAAAGAAGGAAGAGAAGTGCAGAAAGAGGCAAGAGAGGTACAGAAACAGGCAGGAAAGGTGCAGAAAGAGGGAAGAGGGGTGCAGAAAGAGGGAAGAGTGGTGCAGAAAGAGGCCAGAGGGATGCAGAAAAAAGCAAGTGAGATGCAGAAAGAGGCAACAGAGGTGCAGAAAGACGCGAGAGGTGCAGAAAGAGGCAAGAGGGGTGCAGAAAGAGGAAAGAGCAGTGCAGAAAGAACAAAAATATGAAGAAAGAGGCAAGAGAGGTGCAGAAAGAGGCAAGAGGTATGCAGAAAAAGGGAAGAAGGGTTCAGAAAGAATCAAGAGCAGTGCACAAAAAGGCAAGTGAGGTGCAGAAGGAGGCAAGAGAACTACAGAAAGAGGCAAGAGAGTTCTAGAAACATGCAAAAGGGGTGCAGAAAGAGGGAACAGATTTGCAGACAGAGGCAAGAGAGTTGCAGAAAGACGGAGGAGGGGTACAGAAAGAGGCAAGAGGGATGCAGAAATTTGCAACAGAGGTGCAGAAAGAAGCAAAAGCAGTGCAGAAAGAACCAACAGAGGTGCAGAAAGAGGCAAGAGGGGTACAGAAAAAGGCAAGAAAAGGGCAGAAAGAAGCAAGAGAGGTATAGAAAGAGGCTAGAGATTTGCAGAAAAAGGCAAGATGGGTGCAGAAAGAAGCAACAGAGGTGCTGAAAGAGACAGGAGGGGTGCAGAAAGAGGCAAGAGAAGTGCAGAAAGAAGCAACAGAGGTACCAAAAGAGGCAAGAGAGGTGCAGAAACAGGCAAGAGAGGTGCAGAAACAGGCAAGAAAGGTGCAGAAAGAGGGCACAGGAGTGCAGAAAGAGCTAAGAGGGATACAGAAATTTGCAAGAGGTGCAGAAAGAAGCAAGAGCAGTGCAGCGAGAAGCAAGAGAGGTGGAGAAATAGGGAAGAGGGGTGCAGAAAGAGGCAAGAGGGGTGCAGAAAGAGGCAAGAGGGGTGCAGAAAGAGGCAAGAGGGGTGCAGAAAGCACCAACAGAGGTGCAAAAAGAGGCAAGAGGGGTGCAGAAAGAGGCAGGAGAGGTGCACCAAGAGGCAAGAGGGGTACAGAAAGAGGCAGGAGAGGTGCAGAAAGGAGGAAGAGAAGTGCAGAAAGAAGCAACAGAGGTGCTGAAAGAGGTGCGAAGGGTGCAGAAAGAGGCAAGAGAAGTGCAGAAAGAAGCAACAGAGGTACAGAAAGAGGCAAGAGAGGTGCAGAAACAGGCAGGAAAGGTGCAGAAAGAGGCAACAGGGGTGCAGAAAGAGGCAAGAGAGGTGCAGAAAGAGGGAAGAGGGGTGCAGAAAGAGGGAAGAGGGGTGCAGAAAGAGGGAAGAGGGGTGCAGAAAGGGAAGAGGGGTGCAGAAAGAAGCAAGTGAGGTGCAGAAAGAGGCAAGTGAGGTGCAGAAAGAGGCAAGAGAGGTGAAGAAAGAGGCAGGTGAGGTGCAGAAAGAGGCAAGAGAGCTGCAAAAATGGCAAGAGAACTGCAGAAAGGCAAGATGGATGCAAAAAAGAGAAGAAGGGTGCAGAAAGAAGCAAGAGAGGTGCCGAAAGAGGAAAGGCAAGTGCAGAAATAGACAACAGGGGTGCATAAAGAAGCAAAAGAGGTGCAGAAAGAGGCAAAAGGAGTGCAGAAAGAAGCAACAGAGGTGCAGAAGGAGGCAAGAGAACTGAAGAAAGAGGCAAGAAAGTTACAGAAACAGGCAAAAGAGGTGCAGAAAGAGAGAACAGGGGTGCAGACAGAGGCAAGATAGGTGCAGAAAGTGGGAAGAGGGGTGCACAAAGAGGCAAGAGGGGTGCAGAAATTTGCAAGAGAGGTGCAGAATGAAGCAAGAGCAGTGCAGAAGAACCAACCGAAGTGCAGAAAGAGGCAAGAGGGGTGTAGAAAGAGGCAAGAGAAGTGCAGAAAGAAGGAACAGAGATGCACAAAGAGGCAAGAGGGGTGGGAAAAAGGGAAGAGAGGTGTAGAAAGAGGCAAGAGAGTTGCAGAAAGAGGTAAGAAGGGTGCAGAAAGAGGCAGGAGGGGTGCAGAAAGAGGCAGGAGGGGTGCAGAAAGAAGCAACAGAGGTGGAGAAAGAAGCAAGAGAAGTGCAGAAAGAGGCAAGAGAGGTATAGAAAGAGGCAAGAGAGGTGCAGAAACAGGCAGGATAGGTGCAGAAAGAGGGAACTGGGGTACAGAAAGAGGGAAGAAGGGTGCAGAAAGGCAAGAGGGGTACAGAAAGAAGCAAGAGAGGTGCAGAAAGAGGCAAGAGAGGTGCAGAAAGAGGGAAGAAGGGTGCAGAAAGGCAAGAGGGGTACAGAAAGAAGCAAGTGAGGTGCAGAAAGAGGCAAGAGAGGTGCAGAAAGTAGAAGAGATGAGCAGAACGAGGCAAAAGAAGTGCAGAAAAAGAAAGAAAGGTGCAGAAAGAAGCAACAGAAATGCAGAAAGAGGCAAGAGAGGCGCAGAAAGAAGCAAGAGTGGTTTGCACACCATTAGTACCAATTTAATACCCACATTTAGCAATAAGTAACAGGTGACCATTCTAGGTTTGCAAAGGGCCTTCCACCACGCTGTAACACTGGTCGCTGCATTTTTGGTAACGTTTGAGCCGTTTGAGCTAGAAACAAGGTTTTTTTTGTTCAAATCTGCAGATTATGCAGCAGATGATGGATTATGTGGCAAATGCGGAAAATGTATAATTGTGGAAAAGTCAGTGCAGCCAAACAGTCGCATAATTCCAGTGGCCCTGCTCATACCTCTGACTAGGTCCAGAAGTGCTCCTCAGTGGTTCCTTCTTTTTTTTGTCTCATTGAGTTTATAGTTTAGCTTCTATGGAAACGAGGAAGACTAAACCTGAGGTTACCACTCCACAGACTATCATACCACACAATTACTCTCCATAACACATAATCCCACTCTACATAATTCCTATACACTAAATACCACATACTTTCTATCCACATAATTTCACTGCACAATATACCACATAATTCCACTACACACAACCTGCATCCACTCCACTTCAAGAAACATTAATAAAACACTTTTACATTTACAACACCAATAGCTCTAACTCTTGCAAATGTGAAACCTATTACATTGCAAATGCTTCTTTAACTAGTAGTCTCGTTTGCAGAGAGGTGGAGAAAGGGGGCTGGGCCTCCGACCACCGCTCAGGAATTCTGCTGCGTAGGACTAACAGAAGGTGCCAGGAGGGCTTCTTGGCCCCCAAAGTCCCTCAGCAGAAAAGTGGACTTCATCCCCCAACCCGTAGTGTGCCAGGAGGCACGTTTGCAGAGTGGTGGAGAAAGAGGGGCATGGCCTCCGAAGACCTTTTAGCAATCACATTATGTGGGACTTACTGGAGGTAACAGGAGGGGTAGTTGGCCGCTAAGGATAACCTTGAGGGCCAACTAGCCCTCCTATTACCTCCAGTAAGTCCCACACAGCAGCATTGGTAAGTTCTCATAGCAGGCCACGCCCCCTTTGCCCACCAGTCTGCAAACGCGCTCCCCGGCACACTCTTGGATGGGGAGCGAAGTCCTCTTCGCTGCTGGGGGTGATTAGGAGCCAACTAGCCTACCTGTTAGCTCCAGTAAGCCCCACACAGTGGGACTGCTGAGAGGTGGACACAGGCCATGCCCCCTTTGTCCACCACTCTGCAAACGTGCCTCCTGGCACGCTCTTGGTTGGGGGAGGAAGTCCCCTTACCTTCGGAGGGTCCCTGGGGGCCAACTAGCCCTCCTGTTACCTCCAGTAAGCCCCACACAGCTGGATTGCTGAGAGTGGTCCGAGGCCACACCCCCTTTTTACACCACTCTGCAAACGCGCCGCCTGGCGCACTGCTGCTGGAGGAAGTCCACTTCAGTCCTGAGGTCCTCAGGACACAAGAGGACCTCATCGCCCCACCAGCAGTGCGCCAAGAGGCGCGTTTGCAGAATGGTGTAAAAAGGGGCGTGGTCTCAGACCACCTCTCAGCAAACCCACTGTGTGGCGCTTACTGGAGGTACCTGGTGGGCTAGTTGGCCCCTAAGGACCCTTAAGATTCGAGGGGACTCAATCCCCCAACCCAGAACGCGCCAGGAGGTGCGTTTGCAGAGTGGTGCAGGGAGGGGGCGGGGCCTCCGGCGAGATGCCGTTTTTTTCTATACTTTTGATATTTTTTTTAGAAGGGGGGCTGTGTGGCCTCCCTTCTCTTACTATTTTTTGGGCTCTGGGGACCCCACCCCCCAGGGCATATGCCATTTATTTTACTTTTCTTTTTTTTTTTTTTTTAAATGGGAAGGGGTCCACGTGGCCCCTCTCCCGAGGCCACTTCTGGCCCCGGGGACCCCATCCCCAGGGGCCTGGCCTCGTTTTTTTTTTTTTTATTATTTACTGGAGGGTGGCTGCGTGGACCCCTTCACTGGGCCACTATTGGCCTCGTTTTTTTAAAATGATTTACTATTGGCCCCGGGGGCCCCATCCCCCGGGGCCTGGCCTCTTTTTTTTTTATTCATGGGAGGGATGCAGCGTGGCCCCCCTTCCTTGGGCCACTTTAGGCCCCGGGGACCCCATCCCCCGGGGCCAGCCCACATGTTGGGGACCGGGGGGAGCCCCAATGCCCCTGTGGTCCCAGCCGGCTACCCGCCTCCTGCGGGAGCCGGCATTGCTTTTGGACAAGGGGAGCTGCTGACATGCAGCTCCCCTTGTCCAAAAGCAATTTGCTTCACTTCATGCAAGCGAGAGCAGGTTTCCTGCTCTCGCTTCCATGAAGCGAAGCATAGTTTGCAGTGACAGGGCGGGAGCCGTGCTCCCACCCTGTCATTGCAAACTGCAATGTCCCGGGGTGGGCACCCCGGGACATTTCCGGAGCCGGCCCTGGGGTTGGCGGTCCCCAGGGCCAAAAGGGCCCCAGGAGGGGGGCCGCGCGTGTAAAGCCCCGGGGAGGTGGTGGACCCCGGGGCCAGGGGTCTGCTACGGACCCCGAATTTAAATTACTGTATGCCCCGGGGAGCTGGTGGTCCCCGGGGCAGTGTGGGGGGGAAGAGCCCCCCACACACTGCATTGAAATACAGCCCAGGGGAGGTGGCGGTACCCGGGGCTGCGGGGGGGCCGTGTGCCCCCGCATATTATAAATAAAGCCCCGGGGAGGTGGCGGTCCCCGGGGCTGCAGGGGCCCCCGCACCATTATTACACATTGCCCCCGGGACCTGGCCCACCCGGGGGCTTCAAGAAAACAAAGTGCGGGAGACTGCACTTCATTTTTTAAAAAATGTTCTGCTGGATTTGCGCACCCAGCGTGACTCCAGCAGAAAAATGCTTTTTTTGGGCCTGGGGGTCCCTGTGGGAACTTCTGAGCAGGCCTAGGGGGGTCAGGGTGTTTCTACCCTGCCCCCTTTTCTTGTTTTTTATCTTTATTTTTTTACTGTATTCTTGTGACTCGGTTTTACCGATTCACAAGATGGCTGCCAACAACTGGTTTGGAGTGTTGAGAGCCAATCAAAATGAAGCTCGTGCTCAGGAGGGTTCGCGAATCCACCGCGGTCACCAGATATCAATATTATTAATTTTTAAATTTCTCAGGAACTACTGAATGGATTTACACCATTTAAAGCAAAGAGTGCACTCTGGACCAAGAGCTACCTCTCTGCCAAATTATGTGTAATTCCACTCAGCAGTTCGGGCTGTAGCCGCGACAAAAGTTGCTATGGAAATTAACAGTGAAAACGCGTTTTGGGACCCCCCTTTTTTGTCGGCCCCCGCTTGACGAATCACCCCGAAACTTTCAAGACAGGAGCTGACCGGAGCGGGCCATTAATTTTGAAAATTTCGCAAAGAATCGTCAAACGGCGCCAAAGATACTGGCAAATCAAAAAACGCTTTTCCTATGGAAACTAGGTCCTAACTATAACTACCTACTGGCGACTGCCAGTAAGTAATTTTATATATATATATATTTACTGAAAAAACCATAGGTTTCAGACACGTTATAGTTACAAATTAGCATTTAAAAAACCTTTGAAATTCACTGAAAAAACCATAGGTTTTAGGGACAGTTATAGTTACTTGGACATTGCACTCGTACAAAACCCGTGAAATTCCCCCGTTATAGTTAGTTCAGCTAACTATAACTCGCGCCCCGCAATGCACTGCTGATGACGTCACATATTACATCACTCATGACATGGTCAGTGACATCACTGATGACATCTCAAATGACATCACTGATGACATCATCCAGTGACTGTGTGTTTCTGTAAAGTTTAAATATTTTTAAAATATATAGGAAAAGACGTATTGAAGAATGAGTGGGTGTCTAAGTGTCTGTATGGATGATTTAGTAGGTGCGTGACTGACTCTATAAGTGAGTGATTTAACGTATCTTACTGAATGCATGGGTTAGTGACTAAACTGGGTGTATGTCTGTATCCGTCTGTCTGTTGCTGTGTAAGTGGCTGCATGTGTTTGTGAATAGCTAAATGATTTTCTATATGAGTTATTGAATGCTTGTCTGAGTATCTGTATGGGTGCCTGAGTGTTTGTGTGGGAGGGGTGTGTGCAACTCTGTGCATAGATGTGTGAGTGGGTGATTCACTGGGTGGATGGTTTCAAGAGTGCATCTGTGATAGACTGTATGGGTGGGTAAGTGTGTGTAAGAGTGTGTTAGTGAGTGAATGTATGTCCCAGTGGTACATGTGTGAGTAACTACATATGTGAAAGGCAGTATATATGTGTGTTGGAGTATATAAATAGCTATAAGCAAGAGTGAGTGATTGTGATAGTGGCTGTATGGATGATTGTGTGCTTGTATCAGTGATTGTATAAGAGCGTAACAATGTGCTACTATTTGTATGAGTAAGTGAGCTGGTGTGTGTATAACTGTATAGGTGAGTAAATGGCAGTGTGTTTAATTATTTGCATGACTGACTAGGTGTGTGAGTATCTCTATGGATGAGTGGCGTTGTTTGAGTGTCTATATAGGAGTAAGAGTGCATATGATAGTCCTGTACTGAGTGACCGTAAGTATGAGTGACTGTACGGGTGAGTGAGTGGATGTGTGTGTGTAGACCTAAGAATCAGTGAGTGGGTATGTAGTTATTGGTGTTGGAGTGTCTATGGTTTTGCGAATGGCAGTCTGTAATTTAGAGTGGGTGTATCAAAGATTATATTAGGGTGTGAGGAGGTGCATCAGATTATCACGTGGATGATGTCATCAGTGATGTCATTTGAGATGTCATCAGTGATGTCATCAGTGATGTCACTGACCATGTCATGAGTGATGTAATATGTGACGTCATCAGCAGTGCATTGCGGGGCGCGAGTTATAGTTAGCTGAACTAACTATAACGGGGAATTTCACGGGTTTTGTACGAGTGCAATGTCCAAGTAACTATAACTGTCCCTAAAACCTATGGTTTTTTCAGTGAATTTCAAAGGTTTTTAAATGCTAATTTGTAACTATAATGTGTCTGAAACCTATGGTTTTTTCAGTAAATTTCAAAGGTTTTTTAAATGCTAATTTGTAACTATAACGTGTCTGAAACCTATGGTTTTTTCAGTGAATTTCAAAGGTTTTTTAAATGCTAATTTCTAACTATAACGTGCCTGAAACCTACGGTTTTTTCAGTGAATTTCAAAGGTTTTGTAAATGACAATTTTTAAATGTATTAATTGTTATATTAATTTTTTTCATACTGATTTACTACATTTTTAGAAACAATTTTTTTTACATATTTTATTTGTCAAATTACATTGTAATTACATTATACATTACATTACAAAAAATACTTTCTCAGAATGAATTACTTTAGTTTAAATACTTTGCAGATAGGCAATAGACTTTTAAGTACAGTAGTTACAGTTGTTGCAATGGGCAACACATTTTCAAACACAATGCAACATTCAGCTCAATGTGAATTTCTAGTTAAATGCAATTAGTTACTTTATGGATTACTTTTGTAACCACAGGACTGGATCCTAGATTCAGTCCTGGTACATCTCCTGTAAACAGTTGAGTAAAAGCGTTTTGGTTACAGTCGTGATTTTTAAGGAATATTATTGTATTTTAAAAGTTGACACTTTGAAACTTTTTCTCATAGAATCAGCAATGTTATCCTATGGAAGGAAATTCACTTAGCAGGTAAAAACTGTTATCGTTACTTTTTCTTACTCAGTGTTGGATCCTGGATCCAGCACTGGTGCATCTCCTGTAAACAGTTGAAAGAATGCGTTTAAGTCATACAGGCGATTTTTAAGGAATATTTGTAGTTTGTGAAAATCAACACTTTGAAACTTTTTTGCTGAAAACCAGTCAATGTTAGCCTATGAAGGAAATTCAAGTTACCGGTAAGTACGGTTAAAATTACTTTTGAGGATCAGTACTGGGCTGAAACATGCAGCACTGAGGTCTCTCCTGATAACAGGTGAGTAAATCGGAATTCGTATTTCGGCTGATTTTAGAGGAATATTTTAAAGTTCCAAAACTCCACACTTAGAAGAATTTCCAAGTGAAACCAGTCAATGTTAGCCTATGGAAGGAAATTCAAGTTACTGGTAAGTACGGTTAAAATTACTTTTCAGGACCAGTACTGGGCTGAAAGATGCAGCACTGAGGTCTCTCCTGATAACAGGTGAGTAAATCAGAATTCGGATTTCGGCTGATTTTAGAGGAATATTTGTATGTTTCAAAAATCAACACTTAGAAGAATTTCCAAGTGAAACCAGTCAATGTTAGCCTATGAAGGAAATTCAAGTTACCGGTAAGTACGGTTAAAATTACTTTTCAGGATCAGTACTGGGCTGAAAGATGCAGCACTGAGGTCTCTCCTGATAACAGGTGAGTAAATCGGAATTCGTATTTCGGCTGATTTTAGAGGAATATTTTAAAGTTCCAAAACTCCACACTTAGAAGAATTTCCAAGTGAAACCAGTCAATGTTAGCCTATGAAGGAAATTCAAGTTACCGGTAAGTACGGTTAAAATTACTTTTCAGGATCAGTACTGGGCTGAAAGATGCAGCACTGTGGTCTCTCCTGATAACAGGTGAGTAAATCGGAATTCGTATTTCGGCTGATTTTAGAGGAATATTTTAAAGTTCCAAAACTCCACACTTAGAAGAATTTCCAAGTGAAACCAGTCAATGTTAGCCTATGAAGGAAATTCAAATTACCGGTAAGTACGGTTAAAATTACTTTTGAGGATCAGTACTGGGCTGAAAGATGCAGCACTGAGGTCTCTCCTGATAACAGGTGAGTAAATCGGAATTCGTATTTCGGCTGATTTTAGAGGAATATTTTAAAGTTCCAAAACTCCACACTTAGAAGAATTTCCAAGTGAAACCAGTCAATGTTAGCCTATGAAGGAAATTCAAGTTACCGGTAAGTACGGTTAAAATTACTTTTCAGGATCAGTACTGGGCTGAAAGATGCAGCACTGAGGTCTCTCCTGATAACAGGTGAGTAAATCGGAATTCGTATTTCGGCTGATTTTAGAGGAATATTTTAAAGTTCCAAAACTCCACACTTAGAAGAATTTCCAAGTGAAACCAGTCAATGTTAGCCTATGAAGGAAATTCAAGTTACCGGTAAGTACGGTTAAAATTACTTTTCAGGATCAGTACTGGGCTGAAAGATGCAGCACTGAGGTCTCTCCTGATAACAGGTGAGTAAATCGGAATTCGTATTTCGGCTGATTTTAGAGGAATATTTTAAAGTTCCAAAACTCCACACTTAGAAGAATTTCCAAGTGAAACCAGTCAATGTTAGCCTATGAAGGAAATTCAAGTTACCGGTAAGTACGGTTAAAATTACTTTTCAGGATCAGTACTGGGCTGA